>JBBPJJ010000035.1:2561-24618 GCA_038088635.1 Veloboletus limbatus
AAGGATAACTTGTAGAAAGCTGCACACAATTATGTTATATGGTACATGGATCAACAGACATGTCACATTCCAGCCAATTGGACAGCAAAGAGCAGATACGTGCAACAACATAGTGCAAGGGTCGATTGAAGGAAGAGGGGGGACTCCATAAATAACGAATAGATCGGATAGCTTCACCACTGTCCATCCAATGCTAGTCTATTGATGCCACGAGTGGCATCGACCTGACCGTCGCCTTCAAAGACCTCGGGTTGTAGCTCTGGAGTCTCTCTTGATGGTGTAGCTTCGACACAGGGGACTCGTGGTGGCACTACGGGTGCAGGCACAAGTCCAAGAGTTCTCTTCGTAGGTACAACACGGCCTATAATCGACAAAGAATGAGCACCGCGATCGTCACCCCGTAACACAAACGAAACATGCCCAGTCTCTTGAGATGGTCATACCCTTTCAACCTCGTCTTGTCGAATTCGGGGTTGACGGAGGAACCTTCCTCGAGTGCTACGTAATCGATGCGCTTGGTGACGAGGAATGCGTCGGTGAGCGTCCATACCGCGTCAGGGACGATCTCGTCGACCCAACGACAGTGGCGCAGGAGTTCGCAGCGTTCCACATGAGGGAACCTGGGCTGCGTACCATGTTGTTGACAGAACTCGTCTGAAAAGACCCCCACCATGAGATACACGGAGGGGAACGCGAGCTTGGCTTGACGCAGCTGCAGCATGTGTCTGTCCGGTGGATTCAAAATGTATGTATTCGTCGAGGGAAATTGTGGACGTACATACCCCGCTGTCAATACGTCCAAGATACCGTCGAGATAGACACGGATGGTTCGGTGGTCGGGCGGATAGCTGCTACCGTTCCGTCCGTTGGCAGGGTCTACTATCGCATCGCGGACCCGGGTCTGGATGTCGGTCGAGGAGAGCGACACGGTGCTGAGAGCTTCGCAGGCCGCCTTTGTGGGGGGAATTTCGCGCACGGCCTGTGCAGCAATGTGGCCAAAGTCTGCGATGCTGGACTCGAGAGAGCGTTGGCCGGGATTTGAGACGACGTCGTAGTCTTCGTCGCTGAGGACGGAGGAGGAGTCCATGTGTGCGGTGATGGTCAAGTCAAGGACTGTTAGCCATCATCGCAGCGTTGCATTCAAGCGAGCCTGATGGTGAGACAGTGCAAGCTACATTTCACTACTGCACTACTAACGGCGGGATCACGCCAGGTAGGAAAGCGGACCCTCCCTGGTTGACCTCGTACCACGACCTGCACCTTTGGAACTCGGAGCAGCGCTCTGATCCGCTTCAAGTTCAACTCTGCAGCGTCCTTGTCTGCATGCATGATACACCGCTCACGTCCCGTCGCCGCGTCCATCACACACGCGAATGCCTTTTCCCCCGTCACGATTCGCCAGTCGTGTGCAGAGTCGCCACCAAGGAGGATCCAAGAACCATTCGTGGACGTGCGTGCGAGGACGTTGATGTGGCCAGCGACATGACCTGCATCCATCTCAATCTTGCCAACCGTCCTTTTTTTTTTGTATGAGAGCTCACCCACCTGGCGCATCTACAATGTACAGACTCCCATCTCCGAAAAGGTCAAGCGCGTGTGGATATGGGCCAATCGACGTGTTCATCTCTGACTTGGATATAAACCGCGTACGTTCAACAGGGATGGCAGTCGACGAGAAGAGTGCGTCCGGATTCTTGGGGTACCCATTGTCCAGTAGCTGTCGACACCCTTCCCCTACGATAAACGTCGCCTTTGCGAACGGGGTGTGGTCCCCAATGCTACAAACATGCCCAACGGATCAAAAATCAAAAGTTCTGTGCGGACTCCTCGTCACGTACTGGTCCCAGTGTAGGTGGCTGACGATGACGGCGTCTACCTCGTCAGGTGCAACACCGCCTTCCTGAAGCGACTCCGCGACATTTTGTTTTACCGTAGGTGAGAAACCAGAGTCATTGATGCGCTTCTGTGTGGCCGGTGGGTAACCCTCGAAATCACGACGCGTGCCGAGGTCGAATACGATCTGAAAGCCCGTCCTGGAGTGGCGCAGCAAGAAGGCAAGGGAGGGACACGACACTATCTCCGGTTCAGTATCCGCGACAAACTTTTCGATGGGAAGGTTTATATTTCCAGCTTCTAGTGCGGAAACGTCCATGTACACCTGGGCCAAAGCGGGGGGAGGGAGAGCTATCTCATCAGACATGGATGAGTGTAGAGAGTACGTTCCATTCGCCTGCTACTTAAATGTCGGCGCTGACGATCAATAAGGCACTCCATGATGATAAATCTGTCCTAACCATACCGATACAGTAGTAGTACCTTTCAAGTTTCAAGTGAGCGGTGGAATCGTCCCTGGAAAGAAAGCGTCTCCACCCCGGTGCGCATTGTACCAGTTGAAGTCATGCGCAATCAGTACTTGCACTCTGGGGATATAATTTTCCAATCCTTCGAATCGACTCCTCTGCCACCTCTCTGTTTGCGTGTACACACCGGACCACTCCGGGGTTAACAGAGTATGCGACCTGCCTTCCCCCCGTCAAAAGACAGGCATGATGTGCGGCATCCCCGCCGAGATGAATCCAAGCACCGTCTGGGGACGTACGAGCGAGTACATTGATGTGACCAGGTAAATGCCCTACATTCCGCTCGGCATCATTGCCCCATGTTAAACACAATCTCTCACGCACCTGGTGTATCGATGACATACAGGCTTCCGTCCCCAAAGTAATCTAGTGCGTGAGGGAATGGTCCAATCGACGTGTGGAAATCCGATCGAGACAAAAATCGAGTCCGATCGGCTGGGACGGCATCCGCGGTAAAATGGGATTTTGGGTCAATGGGATACCCTGTGTTGAGGAGACTTTTACATTCTTCTCCGACGACGAACAGGGCATTTTGCAAACAGGCCGGGATCACCTAAACTGAACGGATCGTGCACGTGAGTACGCACGAGGTGGACATACCAGGTGGAACCTTACTGGTCCCAGTGCAGGTGACTGATGACTACCGTGTCAATCTCATCCGGTGATGTACCGCCTCTGATCAGCGATTCGTCGATGGCATGGCCTGACAAGGCTCGAATACCTGGTTTATCGGCGTCCCCCTCTGTGAGTAAATCCTGGACTGCGGGAGGGTACGCCTCATAGTCCCGTCGGATGCCGAGGTCAAACACAACCATTTTTCTGAGCTTCGAGTGCCTCAGAAGAAAAGACAGGGAGGGGCAGATCATGAATTCGTGCGGCCCAGCATTATCAAGGATGAAATCCAAAGGCACAGTTAGATGCCCAGCTTCGAGGGCAGAGACGTTCATGAATGCCTGATCACCCTGGGCGGGGGGCAAGCTGTATGACGATTCTTGCTGCAACACGGTGCAGAACTCGGATCGCTGGTCCTGTGGAAGAGAGGAGGCGCACGGATTCGAATAGCAATGTCTTCAACCCAGCAAATAGTCTGTGATGACACCGGGCTATCGTCAGGATAAACGATGGGGAATTTGCAACACAAAGCCGTGGAAGAGCGCCTAGCTTCGGCGGCGACTACGTGCAAACGTGTTTTGAGCCGCCGTTGAAAATACGAACGACGTGGATGAGCCTTGATCGCGGCCTGGGGCACTGCAAACCGTCGCGCGACATGATCAAGTAGGTACCTCATGACAAGAGCTTTCTCCGAAAGCTATTGGGTAGCCCCCTAGTTCGCATGCTGATAAGTGTAATGATATACCCATACTATACTACTGACCGTCGATGTGAGGCTGAACTCTGAGTCCGTCTCGGAGGGTTGTGCCACCATGTCACTCCTGAAGTACGAAACAGTTGACCCTACCGTATGGACGACATTCTAAACTCACGGGCGCATCCTAAATGGGTCACGCACGAGAAATGTTGCAGTAAGCATATCACCATCGTGCAAAAGGACTGTGTCCATGCCAGCTAAAATACAAGACAAAACCACCATCATGCCAATTCAAATTAATCCGTACCACTCCCTTCCCCTCTACATACCTTTCAATCTGCGTCTTCAAAATCCTGTCCACCCTATGCGTGCTCGCGAGTATTGGAAACGATCAGAGTCGAGCTGGGCGATGGACGGACGATTCTAGGAGTCGAGCCAGTTCGAGAGTGTCGTGACGCTCGCCCTTCTGGGACAGCGCCTCGCCCAGACGCATTCCGCGTACTGCTCCAAACCACACGGCCACGGCCATCCGTCATAAAAGGCGGGTCTATGTCGTGTTCACATTGAGGACGGTTAAGTGACATGTCTGCATCAACACTCCCAACAGATTGAGTGGCAACTGGTTGCTGCTCTGGTGACGATTGATGGGTGTGAGTGCTTTCCAGAAGGGCAGGGTCGGATGAATCGATAGAACTATAGGGGCCAGTATCGAATGCATGCTGAGTAGACTCTTCCTCTTCGTCATCTTCATCTTCATCGGAGATATCAATGATGAATGTCTGCCGACTGTGAGCGCCCATTACTGTACTGAATCGCGACGAAGGACGTGCAGACTGTGACTGGGAAGTGATGCGCGATTCTGAAAAAAGTGGCGTTCGAGTCGGTAATGGCATATGTGCCGGAGGTGACTCCATGGGTGTAGATTGCACGGGTTCTGCCGCCGTGGCAGTGGATAGGAGGATCGCCGCTTCGTCGTGCACAACCAGATTGTCCTCCTATGTTCGAGATGTGTCGTAAAGTGTGATATAGTAACAAGTGGGAAAAGTTAGAGTTACATCTACAAGGCGCTTCGTGACAAGGTGGGGGAGGGAAGGATACTTGACATACCAGCAGTTCAAAAGGGTCAATATAATCATCCATCATCTCCTCGTCCTCGCTTGAATCGTGACTTCCAGGTTCATTACTCGACCCAAGCCTCTCCATGAACGCTGGAAGGCTAGCCCGTATGACGTCAAGCGTGGCATGAAGGTTGGTAAATGGATCTTCGAAAATGTGTTGCAAAAACTCGACGGGGTCATCGTAGTTAAAACGGGCAGGAGGGAGACTTGCACCTCTCAGACGGTGTCTCCGGTAGACCTACAAGGTTGACATTAAGGTCTCTGATGATGATCATAACGAAAGCCCACATTCATGGAGTGCTTTGCACCATGACGGAATACATGTGGTGTGCCATCAGCATTGATGTGTTGGTAGAAACAATCTGTTCCAAAAGGACAGCATGGCTTCCCAGTACGCGATGTCTCCTCAAAGTACCTGCAAAATCAAGGTTGCATAACAGTAGCGCGAGAAGAGTCATTGACTTACTTGCAAGGTATCCTCGCCATGCTGGCTTTATATGTCTCAATCGTTTCTTTTTTGCGAGAGCTACCACTCGGGAAGAAGTGCGCAGAGGGCGTAACGAAACGAGAAGGTGTGCGACAGAGGGGGCAACACTTGATCGTGCCCGAAGTGACCACATCGGGTGATTTCCCTGAAGGTGAACGCCACTGACGGATGCACTGGCTAAACGGTGAGTACCACTACACGGCCAACCATGTATGATCGAATTGACCTTGAGACAGAACACATGACTGCAGTCCGCTGAGCACGATTCAGACAAGTCATCCAGTAGCCACGTTCGAGAGTGACTCACTGAGTAAGCCATACGTGGTTGGTTTCTCTAAGCAGATACAACATGTTTCTGCATTGAATTGGATCCTCTCATCGTCTGGAGCTACTTTGGGAAGGACATGCCGGAACCAGCACTGATCTCCGCGAGTACAATGACCTGGTATCGCATTAGGAGAGATGGTGGGTAAAGTAGAAGAGACATTGAACATACCCCTAGCATAGTACCTGCACACTTTTGACTTGTCATAAGGGGTCAGCTTCTCATCAGCCCCATGGATGAACTTGCAGTCGTCTCCAGCAAAGCAGCCTCTGGGAGTGAGGTAGTAGCGACAGATGCCCCGCGACCTGGATGTTACCGGGCGATCCATGTAGACATCGACGATGCGGACGATGTCGTGGATAAAGCGCGTTCAACGTCAGCAGGCTCGCCGCTCTTTCCCACGGTACTTGCCATGTCGCTCTCGTCGACGTCGACGATCAAAGGCCAGCTCAACGTCGCCCTGGGTCCAAAGGCAACGGGCTACTTCAATGCCCTGAGCCAGTTCGTGTCTGCTCAGATATCGAGGCTGGAATTCGAGGATTCTGTTCGACATGCCCTTGACGCACCAAATCTAGGTCTGTCCATCCCTCGCATCGCTGTCGACGCGAACCTGACTTTTGTCGCAGTCCAACTGCACAATTCATTGATCATCTCTCTGTTTGACTTTACAGTTCATCGCAGACCCCCCACACCGCCCCCAGATGCCCCAAAGCAGCCCCCCCGTAAGCGGCGTAGAATTCTCCCGTACCAAGGGCCCGAGGATATTGATGGCGGCGCATTACGATCGAATAGACTCAAGCGATGGACCGTCTCCTTGGGCAGACGCGAGCGAGACAGGATACGCAACCTGCCCTCCCAGTTGAGTGCCCTAGAACGCCACCGACCACGCAAGGATACAGATGAGATTGCACGAGACAGAGGCGTAGTTCTTCTCCCAGAACGTGGTGGTGAGTGTAGTACTACCTGTATTTTACTCTTCTCAATCAAGTCTTCGTAGATCCCGCGGGCAGTCGTCTACCACTCCATCTCGCTTCCATATCCAGGGCACCCACTTTGCAACATATATCCGACAGGATCAATCTTATATCCGCTCAGCACAATTTAGGCGCACCGTCTCGCCCTGTGGCATCACTAATGATGCTTGCTTTTGAGGTTGGTGTTTCCCCGCATTTTATCTTACATTGCTAAAACTGGGACAGGCAAAGTTAAAACAACTCATCACTCGCGCCCTCTCTCTCACTTCTACTTCCCATGCAATAACGTCCATCAATCCTTCTGCTCCGCGCTCAAACAATCGTGTTCTCACCGCATCCTCCTTCGGTTCACTCTTCACGCTGTCCCCCGCTGTGCTTCCAAACCAATCCGCAGCTGCCATGAGGCTAGCTATAGGTGAAAACGAGGCGATGGATGACGAGGACGTTATTCTACTTAAAGATCGAGAGGTTCGAGATCAACGATGGCAGATTCTTGCCCTCTTGGGCGAACGAAGTACGGTGAAAGAGGCTCTCAGACAGCTGCGGTGAAGCGTCAGTGGCACCGATATATACATCCCCGACGCACTAGGATTCACGAACACAATAACCATTATATTGTCGTTAGGCGGCGCATGCTCTTGGAGGAAGACACGCCCTGAAGCCTGGTCTGTTCATGGGGTTGCCTGTAGACCAGGGAATCATGTGTTGGAGAGATTTCAGTGCTGTATGGATGGAACCATGGATGATGTATCGTCTTCATCGAGTTTTGTACTCGTCTCAACAGCTCGCCGACCCGCTGTAAGCACTCAGACCACTGTGCGTAGCCGGTACAGTGGTTACCATTCAGTATCGCGGACGGATGTATTAGTTACGGAACCTGGGTAAGCCAGTGTGCTTACACCTGCATCTGCATATTTTCAGAGCCCTTTCTGGACTCAGCTTCACGATAAGTGTCAATGATCTTCCAGTCCGATAAAGTACTAATATACAATTTGGTGTGCTGGCAGTGCAACCAACATACATGTTAGTGGACTTCGAACACCTCGTCCTGGGATGACGAGAGGCAAGAGTTCACGCGGGCCGGTTTCTGTATGATGCTGCAGGGAATGCAGAAGCGTGCCTCGGACAGCATGCGGATACCCACGATGGGCCACTGCTGGTTCTTCTGAAAGGAGTCTCCTCTCTCTTCTCGGACGACACCAACCCTTCGGTAGGTCGTGCATGCATACCCAGCCTCTGCCTACTCCTACTGGCGGTTAGTTGGTAGTTCACCTAAACAGTCTTGGAAGGACCGCGGTTGGGGTAGCGGTCAAGCACCCTGACGAGAGCTTTCGCAGGCTCGAGACCGGTGCCAATTCGCCCCCTTATCCCTCCCCGTGCGTACTGTATACGGTCCTAATCTTTGGAGAGGGGCGTCTGACGGACGCGACAAAGGGACTCGACAGCCCTGGGCCGGGTCGGCCTCCCCTTCGTACGATAACTCAGAGAAGGCAAACATGCAAACAGCCGTTCTTCATGACTCTGGAACAGAATGAATGAGACATCCTGGACACAACTTGCACAATATAAAATACGGTGCGCAACATAGAACGCCGCGCGAAACGCGGTGGGAATGGATGCGTACCCGTGACGCCATAGGATGAAACATGCGGAACGCAGTGTGCATAACACGTAACGGAACGTGGTGAGAATCGATGTGCACCCGTGATCCCATACGGGCCGTGTCCTCTGGTCCCATGAATGCTAACTTGACCTGACCGAACAGTATGCGAGGTTCGTATCCATCGATTTTGTGATGAGGCATCAATCGGATTCTCATTGTCTTTTCTTTCGATATATAACTACACGTTTCGCAAGTTCGCTTGATTGAGGATCCCCGACTCTTGAGGCCGAACAAGCTTTGTCTTGGTTCACAGTCACGGGTTTGTATCTACTGGCTTCACTTACTCCTTTGACGGCCTTGGCCGTTGCCGTTGATGTGCCGCACCCAGCGGTGCGCCGTCAGTGGCACCAGACCTTGTCTCACTTTCCATCGAACAAGACAGATGGGTGCATTGGGCAGGAACCACGGATTAGAACCGGTTCTTCTACAATGCTCTCGATAATTTAGTTCAAATCATGCATTCACCGCCATTCATCCGGATTGGTACTGATTCTGAAGATCATACCGACTTTAGTCATGACGCACAGGTACAATTCCAGCCGTCAGTTCACTGTGGTCACAGCACTGATATACTGTTTCAGTACGAAGAGGACATTTTCCCTGCCTCTACCCCTGTCACACCTTACCCCGAGGCGACTAACATTACTCTCGGGCAAAGGTTTTATAACGTCATATCCCATCTGCTTTTCGGCAAGTCTTGACACATGCACTACAGCTAAGTCAAACTGGAGGCTGTTTGACAGGAACCCGTGTCCACTGGGGAGTCAACCTGAGGCAATACAACTTGACTGCTGTATACCTCGAGACGAAGGCGCTGGTCCAAGCTTTCGAGTCCCCGGCGGTCAAGGCAAACGGAATTACGCTAAAATTCATTGAGATTGGCAATGAAGCCGATCTTTACCATGACAATGGCGGCAGGAATAGCAGCTGGAGTGTTTTCGAATATGTCCCTCAGTATGTGTATTGTCATTTTCGTCTTCGCAACTAACGTCTGGAGTAGATGGGTTCAATTCGCTACCAATTTCTCTGAGCTATCAGAAACCTCCTTCACCGAGCTGGTTGGTGGTGCATTTACTGGTTCGTCGCACAATAACATTTCTGGTTTCTCTCCACAAGCGATCTTCTCGGATGGCATTCTTGATACTTTACCCGGAGCCTTTATCACTACGTACGTTTCACGTGTAGAATTTACCTTACATCACCCATCGTTTCAAAGGATTTCCCAGCATTAACACAGTGGCTCGTTTTGCACTGGGTCTGGTGCTGTTTTGCAGGAGCTGATGACGAAGAGTTACATCCGCGAAAACATCACCGTGTTTGAACCAGGCATCAATGCTACTTTTGCACACGGTTTGGAGTATATACTAGGCGAGACGAATAGTGAGTATCTGATTGTCCCTTTGTTTCGTCACTGTTAACTTGTTGCTATAGGTATGAGCTGCCATGGTGCACCAGGTACAGGAAAAGGCTATGTTTAAGTTTCAACTTACCGTTATTCATAGGGGTGAGCAATACAGCTGGCGCTGCACTCTGGGCACTCGACTATTCGTTGTTTGCGACGACGCAAATCGGCATCAGTAGATTGCATTTCCACGAGGGTGTTGGCTACAAATATAACTTTGTAAGCATTGTTACTTAGAACGGGCTGATAAGCTTGACCTTGTGTGTGTTTACATTTCACTACAAGATCCAGTCTGTGACTCTCAACTATTCTATATTGGATGGCTCTCCGATCACTCCACTTCCTCCTCACATACAACTCCCTTACTATGCGGCGGTCATTGCTGCGGAGGCGATCGGGTTGTCCGGTTCCGTCCAGGTGGTCGAAATTCCTATCAACGCCACTGACATCTCGATATTTGAATACGGAAATCTTGCCCGGGCAGTATTTATCAATAACGTTGCCTATCTTCCTGGAGGGGGAGCTCGCAATGCTACCCACATCAACTTTGGCACCTCGTAAAAGGGTGAAATCTCTGCGTATTTCACTGTTCTGATTCCTCTGCAGGTATGCAAATGCGACTTCCGAGATTACTTGGGGTGGACAAACGTATGAAACAGCCAACGCTAGGGTCAGTGGACCGCTTCAGGTAGAAACTCTAGATACCAGCGAGGGTTTGAATATCCAAGAGACCGAAGCGGTGTTACTTTCGTTCCTATAGGAGCGCCGCGACGCTCAAATATGGTTTTGTACTTCAATGTCTCAGCGGAAGGACCTTCGCCTTCCATTCGCACAATTCATACGGCTTCTTCACATACTCCACCGATGCTCGCAATCTCTGCCGTTGATATGGCGAATATGGTCGCTATGTTGAGAGCTCTACTTTTCTCCCCGTAGCCACTGGCACTTCGTATTGAGATTATTCGTGAGGTCTGGGAATGTTCCAATTCGAAGGGACCCAGAACATGATGGAATGACCACCTCTCCAATGCGTAGTCAAGTTGAGTCCGTTCAAACTTGCTCACGTCTAGTAAAAGCCATATCATTACTATGATGTATCTTCAATTCAAGTGCCTTGTCCAACATCAGAGCGTCGGAATAGAGGATGGTCCTTGTGCAGATATCACTCCTAATACGCTCGTACATTTCCCTGACTGCTGGTACAATGTTTGTAGTACTACTTTCCCCAGTTGAGAAACCTCCAGTCGGAAGTCTACATGTGGCTCGTCGTACGATTCAAGGAGACATTTCTGCGTCCTCCCGTCTCCTCTTTCTGCTCTTCGCCTGTTGCATGTCGAGGTTCTGGAACTTTGTTTCCCATTCCTCTCTCAGATTTGCATGTTTCTTCAGTCGTCTTTCGTCACTTTGATCCATGGCCTGTCCATCTCCCCACAAGCGGTTTGCCCAATCATCGAGATCCTTATATGTATTGGCATCCTGAACCTCACGACCAGTGGACTCGTGCGCGATTCTCTGTAGTTCCCGAAGGCTAAGACACTCCATGAAGGAGCGCTCTGTTGGTCGAAAGATCTTCGTGATGCGGGGGAAGCGTAATTCATAATACTGCTCAAGTCAGTCGGGGATTTACGTTACCGGAAGAAGGTATACTGACCTTGCTGCTTGGACTCTTCGTGAACCCGGCACCGCATAACTCGACTAGAATTGGAGTTCTTAGAAGGACCGTCGGCTGGGGAAGTGTCTGCAGTACTGAGTACGAATATGAAAGTTCGTCACGCTGTAGATTCACATGTTATTGGGTACATCAGATCTTTCGAGATCTAGACACGAGCATTCTCACCGATGGCTCGATGGCATCTGCTCGTACCCAAAAGTTGAATTCTTCTAGCTGTTCCCGGGACAAGCCGTACGAAGCAGCGAAATAAACTACAAAATGCGGTTTTACTGTCGGCTTAGAGGGAATATCTCAACCTTGGAGGGTGTGTACATCAACCAAGAGAACTTACATCAGCTGTACATTGAGAAGAATTGCCAAGCACGCCGACATAAAACCTTGTCAGGGTCGAGGGAGGCACTAAATCACGCTGAGATATGATATTCTCGACCAAGCCAGGACGGTACCTACATACCTCGGAGTTCCCTTGCGCGATCCTTCTCCCATGAACCGGCAATTACGACAAGATCGATGGTGTCCCCGTACCCGGGAACATAGTCTTTCTTCAACTGTTTCCATTGAATACGAAGGTCAGAAGTGCGAGTGCATCTGTGTGTTTGTGTACCTTGACCCAAGGTAACCTCCAGTCCCCATATGCGCTTTCCGTCGCTTTGAGAACTAAACCCTCTTGGCTTTCTGCTATGCGCTGTGCCCATATTTCTCGAAGATTCTTGGCAACACGATCCATACATAGTTCGGGGCCACTGGATACGACGGAGCGCTCAGCGATCATGGCTTTGCCAGGTATCTCCTGGATGATGCTTTCAAGCATGGAACGCCGTAGTGAATATGGCACGTTCAGAAGTGAAGCGCCTCCAAGGAGAAGAACGTCGAAAAACACGAGAGCGAGGTGGAGAGATTCCGTGGACGACGAGTGAAGAGAAGGACACGAGTCCCTAATTATGTATGAAAGAACCATCCCCGTAGAGATGGACCCGAGTACTCACAGAGGCTGCGAATCATTTGATTCTCCCTTGGACAAGTTCATAGTTGCCCGAGCTCCCTGTGCCGTGCGCGCGATAAGGCCACGTATCCTCCAGAACTCTAGTACACGCCTTTTAATATTCAAACTGAACCAGTCGGACATTCGCACTGACCATCAATAGCATTCCTCTCATCTGAGAACGCAACCATCTCGGTATCTAATATGATGTCTTGCTTGCTTATTCCTTCCAACGCCGCTTTGATAATTCTACTCTCACTGTTTGATGCAACGTTACAGCGTCAAGAATGAACCACTTACGGGTGCACAGCAATGCGATCCAACGTCGAGTCCCGCTTGCTTTTGCTGAAAATAGCGATCGTCACTTCCCCGTCCTCGCAAAACCGGACATGGATTTGCGCCCGTTCGCCGTCGTATTTCGTCTCGGCCCATATCTGACCATCGGTGTCTAGAAGCTCGAGAGCGTGTAGAGGGCTCCGACCTTTTGCAGACTTGGGGATCTCCACTGGCACACCCCAGCGTGGGTGAGCAGCTATAAGCATACCGCCTGCCTCGAAACCCATGGCAGCCTCATCTAGCTTTGCACGTACTTTGTACATCTTGATCATAGATCCAGAAGGATCCCATTCTTTCATAAACTGCTCTCTTGTGAGTACTTGCTTGCTGCGTGTGTTGTAATCAAGCAAGACGTGACTGGTGATTGTGGAGGGGGGTGCATAAAGCAGAGGACGCAAGTCCTTGAGGATGATCTGTGTGAGATAGGCGGCATCGGTAGCTGGGAGGGAATCATAGAGAGAGCGTAATATTAAAGACTTCGAGCGCCTGTTATCAGATGTGGATGCGCTTCCGTCATGAAAGGACTTGTCGGAGAAAATAGACGTAGATGCTAACTCGTCCAGGAGTGTGTCAACCTCTTGAAGGCTCTTGGATCCAATAGTATTCTGAATCAATGCATCAACATGACCGGAACCCACATATCACGCCTTGGAAAACACCTCTGTCCCTGGTACGGCATATTTAAGGAGCTCCTCGCCAAGGCAACCGGAAGCAGACTCCTTATTCCAACGTTTCAGATGTTTTGCACCCCCTGTAAAGACTGTGGACGAGTCCAAACATTGACCGAGATACTGTGCAAGGAGCGTTTCCTGTAGACCGAATTTCCTCTGGGTATCATCTTCGGGGAAGAGGAGGCGCAACACAGAGGCAGTAGTACCGCGTGGTAGGGGAGAATAGTCTCTCCTCAAAGCTTCTACCCACTTGTTGGCGACAGTACGAGGAGAATAGTTTGAGAATGTGCCACCGGACTTCTGCGCTCGGTGAGAAAGCCTCGTTCTGGCTGGGATGCTGGCTATTTCTCGCAGCAGAGAAACGAAGCTAAGTCATCTTCTAGCGCCAGTCGCGGCAAATGCTAGTACTAAGTCGACTTACAGTGAGAACGGTATCTGTTTGACTTCGCCAAGTTGTGCCTCCATGTAATGCGCTGACTGGGGTTCGTCAACGAGTTCCAAAACCAGAAAAGCTACAACATACGTCCTCTACGATGAAGAACTTCAACTTCGTGCCACGGTCACCTACTAGTGTGACAACTTAAGGGTAGTCAATATCTTTTGAAGGGACTAACTTTACAGGCCAGTCGGGTATTAAACCAGAGAGGTTATCGAATGCGGAAAAGAAAGGGTATAGATATAAGAAACATTCGGTGGTACAGATGTCCATGAACAACAGACAAAAAGGTGCCAGGAAGGAAAAACGAATGCGAGCGACGCCAATCAGCTTTGTCTTGCAGTCTGCAAGGGGGTGCCTAGAGTCGCAGAAGGAATTGCATCCGTCAGCGGTCGCGGTGATACCAGGGGGCCCATTATATGACTGTGTCGGTTGCCTCTCTTGGCGACGGCGACGCTCAGTCCGCGACTAGCAGCGACATGGGCCGCATGCGATCGCGATTGTATGGTGGGGAACTCAGCTCGGGCAGGCGCGATGAGTTCTGAGTGCTGAGATGGATCGCTCGAGCGTGTTTGAATGGACTCCACTGTTATATCATTTTCTGTCGTCTCGTTGCCGCTCTCATACTGGAGTGAAAGACCGTCACTGTCTTCGAAAGGAGTCTCTTCCGTAGATGCTGAGAAAGTAATGGATGTGAGTGATACCCAACACAGAATAGGCGACGACGAACCACGCAATGTTCTTCCCGCCAAACCGAGAAGCCGGTCCGCCGCTGCATCTGAATACTGTCGACTATTTCGTCGACTGAACTCGCCGTCCTTGTCCGCGTCACTCTCAGTTATGTCGCTGACAGCATCAACGTTGAAAACCTGATTGAACTCTCCGAGCATCAAGCTAAAGACACCAGCAGGTATACCAAGCGTAGGACTGAAGACAATGCCTACGTTTCGCATGGTCATTTTGTTGACTGCTGAGTTTTGCACAATGAGGATCAGATGAGCGGTCAACGCGCGAAGTAAGCTATAGTTGACGAGAGGCAGCGATGCAATTAGATGCGATAGCTCGTGGATGCGCTCTTGAGGCTCCACAAAGTCTGCAAATTGCGTCTCTACACAACGATGCGAGAGAGAAGGTAAAAACACGGACCCATCACGGAAAGGAATTTCATATGTAATTCGCGCGTTAAAATGCTAGCAGGTAGCTCTCGAAGAAAGCTTTTCAGCAAGCCAGCAATAGCGTGGGGGTCCCAGTATTCATCGGATGCTAAGAGATCTACGTCGCCCTCTTTACAGATCATCAGCGCACAATAGTGCCAGAACGGAGGTCCAACACACCAACGTTGAATCTGTCTTTCAGACCCTTGATAACAGCAGAGCTCCCACTCAAGCGATAAATACCCTCCTCCTGGTCGGCCCTTTTTGCTTCAAGATACTGTATACACCGGAAGACAACTGCTGGTAGACGAGCGATCTCGGCGACATCGAGAGACTCGTCCAGGGGTACTCCAAACACGGAGCGAGAAGTAGACGTCGGGAGCCTGTCGGCGGGTCTCCCAAAGTTCCAAAAGGATCTTGACTTGGCCTTTTCTCGTCTGTCACTTGATGAAGTCCCATCTGCTGGTGCATCCTTACTACCGAACTTATAGCCTGCGGGAATGGCGACGCCACTGAAAGGTCCCGAAATCTTTACCTTCCCGTTCAGATCGCCGCCTCGCAGAGGTTGCGAGGCATGATCGCTTGAAAAAATATGATCAGGGAACTTGGTTGTTGTCGGCGAACCAGACACTGCAGCTAAGCCGGGGTGGTATGACTTTCTATCCCGTCGAACCTCCCGAGATCGACTAGATTCGGTTGTAACCTGCTCTTGCTTGGGATGTGTTCCTCGACCGACTTGCCGGTCAATGTCTGTATAATGACCCAACTCCGAGCTTGATCTGAATGACACCAAGCCCTGGCCAGCAGCTTCTAGTGGCGAGGATGTAGGTAGGGAACTTGACAACGGGGGGTTTGTACAGTCCACAAGTTTTTTTGTGTATTCCTCGTGAGTGGACTGATCTCGCTCTGTGTTGACAGATTTAGTCGGACTGGAAGAATAAGACTCATCAAACGAGGTAGAACCTGGAAGAGGCGTTGACAGGAAGAGCTTGGAATTGTCGTCTTGCGTTAGTTGGAATATCGGTATTGCTGTGGCTCGCGAGATATCATCCTTTGAAAAACCTCTCATTCCCCGTTTTCCGTTCGGCGTGGTGACGGTGTCTCGATTTGAGCTTACACTGGAACGAGGTTGGCCGGATCCAGGGCTTTGGGTCTGAGGGATGTTGACCAAAATGGGGCTTGGACCAACTGTGATCGCAGCGAATGAATCGTCATTGAAGGTGCCCGTGACATAACGAACGAGTATGTCCACCCAACTATCCCGCTCGGAGTCGCTCTCGGCACACAGGACATGCCTTGGGTTGGAGCCTCCAGGCGCTTTCTTCGCTTCAATGATAAGAAACGCGTGCCGGTAATTTTTCTCGTCGTCGTTGTCTGCTGTTCGTTGCTGACGGCCAATTTGCGCGTTTGTTATGACAATGGAACCAAGGTGAGCGCCGCCCCGCTGTTTTCAATATTAGAGGGGAAATTGAGCGCTCGTATTACAAAGACTCACACTCTCGTAATATTCAAGAACGGGTCCTTGCACGACAAAGTACCGGGTCTTCCACCCACCAAAGTTCTTACCTCGCTTTGTGAGGTAACCTTCTTTGTGCCCAGCCTGCATAACCGGCTTCTTTGCCTCACGGACAACGTCTGAAGTAAGGAATGCAATCACTTCGTCCTTGTTCTTGACGGGAAGATCAATTAGCGACTGTAAGTATGCCTCCAGAGCAACCTAAAGGAGTGACATTCAGCCTCGAAAGAAGAGCTTGATATGAGTCCTGCTGACTTTACGTTGATCGGATTTTGCAGGTGCGTGATCCCTCCAGAGTTTGCCTTCTGGGAGAGCCGCAATCTTCTTTAAGACACCCTTTCCGACAGCAGCCCTTAGCCGATGATCGAGTCCCAGTACATCAGAATATAATTTTTCTACTTTCCAGGGCTCCTTGCATTTCCCTGGATCCACTTCAATCTGGAAAGACAATACTTCCTTCCCTCGATCATTTGGCCTGATAGAGGAATGGGAAACTGTAACACGAGTGGTTTTGAGGTCGTCAGCAATAAGTGGAAGTGCACGAAAAGTGGGATTGGGCCCATCGCCGTGTTTCATTGATGAAAGATAAGATTCCGGAAAGTCTGGCTGAGGCGTCGATGGTGTCGATTCCAGGGACGACCGAGATTGTGAGAACATGGAAATATCGGATTGGGACTGCCAATGTGTCCGCGATGCGGCGACTGTTTCTGAAGGTGGAGGAAGATGGGGTCCCAAGTTTGAAATGGATCGCGATGAGGCGCTCTGGGTGTGACCAGGTGGGTGTACATGAATAGAACCGTGTGAAGGTAGCATATGGAAACCATCTGTATCGGCGGGTTTGTTCATGACCGACGAGGGCTGTTGTTGCTCCGTTTCCTCGACCTGGTCATCCTCTTCATCTAAGTCGAGAAACTCGCTCTCATCTCCACCGCGTGGACCAGCACGCCATGATCTTCTGGGAGAGAGCTTACCGGTATTGGCATCCCGACCCGTTTGTGCCTGGACGGGTTCATCAAATGAAACGGCAGCAGTTAACCCAGGGCTTTGCAGTGGACTCTCCAGGCCAGCGATGTACTGTCTTGTCGCGTCCGGAAGGGAAAGATTTGAATCTTGATTTCCAGGCTTTGAATTTTCAGGAATGGGTGAGAGGAGGCCAGGACTGGGGCTGGAAGACGGATGGGGTATAAGTGATGCAAGGTGGGCAGGAGGAGCGGGGGACATGGATGCCGAGTAGGGCGAAACCACAGTGTTTACAATTGAGGGGGGTTGCGAACGAGATCCCGAAAGCTCATTAGCGTCGATGGGCAAAGTGGATGGAATGGTATTCTGATGTGAAGACCTGCCGTGTGGGTTGTTGGTAACAGAGAGGGGTAAACGAGTATATGGGTTTTCCGCTTCGTTTGGACGAGGTGTTACCAAGAAGGAAGACAGCAATGGAGTTGACGGAGCGCTAGAACTTCCCTGCGATAGAGACACGGATCTAGGGGGTACGATGGCAGGCGATAAGGAAGCGTCGGGGGATTCATTGGGATGGCGTGGTTGAAGATCGTGTCCACCTAGATCTTGTGGCTGAGGGGGGGTGACAGGACGATCGTCGTTGCGAGACCCTGAGGCGGTATTTGAGCGAAAGATGGATTGCATGAGAGCGGAGGGCAGGGAAGACACACCTGAAGTATCGGAAAGATGACGGACCATGGGCGGGCGGGGATCGAGGGCGCGATTTTCTGAGGTGGTGGACATGGCAGTGTTGGATACAGACGGTCTTAATGGCTTGGGCTTGTCCTTCTTGGCGAACTCGATGCTAAGGCCAGCAGTTTGGAGACAGGCTTTATAAGCGTCTCGTTCGGTGCGCATGCGTTCGAGCTCTTTGAGGACTTGATTGTAGCCGCTGCGCTGCTTCTCGATGAGCTTCCAGAGCTGGGTGTTCTGAGCGGAGAAGATGTTGCGCTCAGAAAGGGCCTGGTCCAAGGCAGCGAGATGGGGATTTGAAGTATGAACATGTTGAGAAAGGAGGGCATCAAGGGTGATTGGATGAGTAGTTGGATTGGTAGCAGAGGCGGCGGGGAGTTGGCGGGACGAAGAAGAATTGGTGGAAGAATGGCGCTCGCGAATATGACTGTCGAAGGATGAGTTTGGGGAAGAGCTCATCGTCGGTCGAGACGGTAAAGAAAAGAGAAGGGAGGAGGGGGGAGAAAAAAAGGTCGTCAAGTCTCTGGCAACGTCAAACCTGTATCATCATATCGGGAAGAAACTGCACCCGCGCCATCATCTGCCAGCCAGACTTATGATGCTCTCCGTCAGTCGCCGTGCAGCTGGCAGCGTCGCTCTCCGACGCGCTCACTCTGCTCTATACAGCGTTAAATCAGGCCATGCTGTCATATCTACATTCGACCTCTTCAGCATTGGAGGTGGGTCCTCCTTGTATCCGTGGGCATCGGGCCAATACTTATGCCGCTTGCAGTCGGCCCAAGCAGCTCTCACACAGTTGGCCCCATGCGCGCAGGGAAGATATTCATCGCGGATCTCAGAGAACTAGGTTTACTTGACCAGGCATGTCACATACCCACTTACATCTAGACCTCTGTACAACTTCTACAAGGTCAAGACCGTCAAAATAGTT
Organism: Veloboletus limbatus; assembly: GCA_038088635.1. Taxonomy (NCBI): domain Eukaryota; kingdom Fungi; phylum Basidiomycota; class Agaricomycetes; order Boletales; family Boletaceae; genus Veloboletus; species Veloboletus limbatus. The sequence goes on from JBBPJJ010000035.1 coordinate 21,587, forward strand.
CTGTAAGCGTCATACGATACAGCCTTGCACGCGTCACCTCACTTCACCTCAGCTATGGTTCTCTCGCCTCAACCGGTGCGTCCTTTGGTCGGTCCCTTCGTTGCTCACTTACATCCTTCCCCAGGCAAAGGGTACGCTGTGCAACTCCATTCTTTCACGGCAAGTTTCATCTTTCCCCCTAGTCATCACACACCCCAGGCAATCCTTCTTGGTCTTGAAGGATCCGATCCCGAGACCATCGACTGCGGATCCATTCCTTCACGCTACCAGGCCATCCTCCTCAACAAAAGCTTGCATCTCGGCGGAAAACGTCCTATCCAGTTCGACATGGACCGAGATATGTTGTGGCGCTGGGACCAGGTTCTCAAAACCCACCCCAACGGTATCCGTTTTTCCTGCTTTGACGGACAAGGGGACCTCTTGGCAACGAATGAGTATTTCAGGTAATGTCTCCATCTCCTCTCTCCCTACCGTTATCATGTTGACCATCCCAGTGTCGGTGGTGGTTTCGTCGTCAACGACAAGACAAAGGGTTCGTACGTAGTATACCTGCCCCGTGTTTTCGCTAACTCTGCAGCAGTCGATGAAAACTTGTTTTACAAGGCTGTCGACAAGGGTGCCGTACACGGAGCTCGTTTACATCGCACCCATACCGTAAAGAAAAGCGATGCTTCTGCGCAGCCTGAAGTCAATGATCCCGACCATCCTCCATACCCCTTTGAATCCGGTAATAGTCTCCTTGCGCTGACGAAAAAGTACAATGTGGGTTCCATCGCTTCAACCTTTTGGATGCCATTCGCCTAATCCCTGAGCCACATAGCTGACCATTGCGCAAATCGTTCACGATAATGAGCGCTACTTCGGCCTCTCCGAGCAGGACATACATCACAAGGTATACTCATCATCAATCTCACTGCAAATTCCAAATTCGGTTGAATATCAACAACCCCATTGATAGCTGATGCGCATCTGGGGTGTTATGGACAATTGCATTCGTGCTGGCGTGTCGTCCACCGAAAAGACACTACCAGGTAGGCTGCAGTTGCAAAGACGCGCTCCAATGCTTTACAGGCGCCTCATGCGAGGGTGAGTTCTGTTTCCCTACATCATGCCCACCCATTCTGAATTTTCGTAAACAAGATTTTACCCGGGTATCGGGTCACCAGCGGTACAACTTATTGGTCCCGGCTCAACCTTAACTGCTGTAAGTGCTATAGATGCACCCCGAAGCTCGGAGGCCAGTACGTCTCCCGAACAAGAACAACAAGAATCGATCACGAGCCGGGACGCACGGACTCGTGCCCCACGCGTAACTGGGTCATTTGATCATCCAGTTCTCCCTATGCCCCCTGTCGGTATTATTCGCGACTGATCCGACACGCCCCACTAATTATTCCTGAATTCAAGCGCAAGACAATGATTCCAGCTGTCGACTTCCTCTCCTGCTATGCCATTGCAGTAAATGAAGTAAATGCCTCTGGCGGGCGCATTGTCACCTCCCCCACCAATGGCGCGGCTGGCGTAATTCCTGCTGTGCTAAAATATATCATCGAGTTTGTCAGTGATGACCCCGAGAAGTCTATCGAGACATTTCTGTTGACTGCTGCAGTCCGTTTGCCCTTGGTTTGCAGAATAATGTGACGTTAATGAGCTCGTGTTTTCAGGCCATTGGGATGTTGTTTAAGCGTGGAAGTACCATTTCTGCTGCTGAGGGTGGCTGTCAGGCCGAGGTCGGAGGTATACCGTCCTTGGCACTTTTCGGCATTGCGTTGACGTGTATCGACATAGTGGCTTGTTCCATGGCAAGTGCAGGTTTTGCAGCGTGCATGGGTGCCTCTCCTGAGACGGTATTGCAGGTGGGTTATGGACCCTGCGACCTCGTCGCAGATCACTAATGTTTGTCTAGGCTGCGGAGATCGGTATTGGTACGGCGTGCCCGTCAAGATAGGCAGAGTTCAATGTAACCAATATGACAGAGCACAACCTCGGCCTCACTTGTGACCCGATCGATGGGCTTGTGCAGGTTCCTTGTATCGTACGTATTCATATTCGCGTTTGTTGCATTTTACTACATTGTCACCCAGGAGCGTAATAGTCTGGGAGGTCTGAATCATTAGTTGCATACTCTTTCAGTGAGCTAATTCTCTTGTTCTCCGGACAGCTGTGAAAGCGGTCACCGCCGCACAACTCTCCATGGCTAGTCATGGTATATATCGAGTCACGCTCGACGAAGTGATTGAAGCCATGCGCCTTACGGCCGCGGACATGAGCATCAAATATAAGGAAACGAGTCTCTCTGTACGTCTTCATCTGTTTACTTCAATACATGCATTCACGTGTGATACTTGATAGGGTCTCGCCGTGAGTACAAGTGCACCACCTGCGAGTGGTCGGGTCCTAACTACGTAACTCAGACCACAGTCAAGATTCCCCTGACCGTTCCTGCATGTTGACGCAATAATTCGGCTCTCCTCTTCCGTTATTACAATCGTTTGCGGTGATTTCTGATAACCGACTTTGACTGGGTCGAATATTTCACGCGTGTGCTAGAGACGCGCCAGTAGAGTAGCCAAAGATAGGCTTGTTGCAATTATCCCCTTAGTCTTGTCCCGTGATCACGTGGTGGTGAAATCATACGGGTAAAACTGTACAACTACTATCCCCTACCACCAAACCGGCACATCACTAAATACACACATTTTCGCTAATTTAATTCATGCATATTAGTTCTTACACTATACCTACACCGTCGAAGTTGAATGAACAAAAACAATACAGTAATTCTTGAGATCATGAATTTGGTCGATGTAACGCTGATTGTCACTCGCCGAGTGCCTGCCGAAGCTGGGTTTCAAATATGACCGGCCTGATGAGTGAGACGCACTCAATGATTACATAACCAAAGTTACGGATCGTATATCACAAAACCCGGTCGCTGGCGATGGCAGGCCATCGAGGGCGGCGAGCTTCTACTAGGGATCCAGAATACGAGACCTGGATGGAGCTTGCTGTCAAGAGCGCTGGATTTGCCG
>JBBPJJ010000036.1:0-46516 GCA_038088635.1 Veloboletus limbatus
TGGTCCTTACGAGATCATAGCTCAGGCTGGAACTCACTCCTTCACACTCCGTCTCCCGGAGACGATGAAATCCGTCCACCCCGTCTTCCATGTCTCCCAACTCGAACCCTCCATCCCAAACACTATTCCGAACCGCGACCAACCTCCGCCACCTCCGATAGAAGTCAACGGTGAACCGGAGTACGAGATTGCTGAAATCCTCAACTCCAAGATTGACCGTAGACAACGGAGTTGCCAACTCCTATACCTGGTCCGCTGGTCAGGATATGAGGGAACTGACGAAGAAACTTCCTGGCTGTTGGCCACTGAGCTTGGACACGCCTCCGAGCTAGTCTCCGACTTCCATCTCCGATACCCGTCGAAGCCTGGTCCTCACACGGTGACTTGAAAAAGAGAAACAAGATTTTATTAGAGATTACAAATTCTACTCCTACTCCGCACTCCTGCTTTCCTCCGCAGCGTCCTCCGCATCTCCCACTGCGTCTTCTACCCCGTCCATCTCCATCTCCATGGTCGCCGCCTCTCTTCGTTCCTCTGCCAACTCCGCCAATTCCTCCGCATCGACCGTTGCGTCGATGTCCTCGTCCTCTGACTCCGACTCCACCTCTCCGTAGATGGCATACACCTGCAGCTCCACTTGCTGCTGGATGATACGCGTCATCTTCCCCACGAAAGTAGTGTTGGAGCGGACGGCCGATGCCATGTCGCGCACCGCCGCCGCTACCTTCTCCAGCCCTCGGGCAACCTCCGACCCCACTCCGCTTGACTCGACTCCGCCTGCTTCTCCGTCCTAGCCCGCTTCCTCGGGCGCTCCGTCCTCTCCTCTTCCTCTTCTTCATCCTCATCGTCTTTCACTACCACCTCCGACCTCTGCTGTCTCTGCTTCTGTGCCGGCACTCCGCCGGGCCACTCGCACCGCTGCCTGAGCATCTGGCAGCCCTGGCACGACGTCGACCTACCGGTGCCGGGCAGGCACTCCATTCCACGTTTGGCACACCGCACGCATGCGGCGCCTTTCCCCTTGCTTCTGCTCTCTGTCTGTTGAGCGCGGATTTCCTCCGCCTAATTCCGTCAGCGTGATCCGTGCACCAGCATCAATCACTCACCTTGCGTTTTGCAGCTTCCTCTGCTGCCGCTCGTCGCGCTGCCTCCGCCTCCTCCGCTCTCCGGCGCTTCTCCGCGATGCGCCTTTGCCTCTCCTCCTCCGCCTTCCTGCGTGCCTCCTCCTCTGCACGCCTCCGCTCCTCCTCCTTCCGAGCCTTCATCCGCCGCCGTCGCTCCGCAGCCTTTGCCTCGAAAAGGTTGTCATCGTCCTCGTCGCACTCCGCGAGGAGCGCGTCGTCCCAGGTCTTGATGTTGGTGATGTCGGACATGGTGTACATGGTTGAAAGGTAAGGAGCAAAAGGGCGCACCCCCGCAGCTTTTAAACCGCATCCGAAAGTTCAAACTCTGCATCACGTGTTCTCCGCTTACTCCGCATTGTTCCTCGCTTAGAGCCAACGGCCTTCGTGGGCTCAGGCCTAAGAGGGGGATACTGTCATATCCTGGAAATCCTAAGTCCAACTCCGGACTCAACTCCGTGGTTCTCCAGTGATATCTCACCAAGTACGCAACTCCTACGCATCGGAGTTGTACTCCGTCATTCCATTTCACTCTGTCTCCGTTTATGTATACTATTGTTCCTTCCGTCTCCGTTCTCCGCTACTTAGATTCCTCCGATCCTGTGTCTCGCTTAGGAGCACAGCTCGGCATTTCTATGATCCTGTGTCTCGCTTAGGAGCACAGCTCGGCTTTCCTATGATCCTGTGTCTCGCTTAGGAGCACAGCTCGGCATTCCTATGATCCGTTCGTTCCGACTTACTCAGCTCCGCTATTACTATTGGCCTCCGTCCTCCGTATATAAGCTCGTACATAGTCGCCTGTACACCTCAGTTCGAATATCAACTTAGTCCAATTCCTCTGATCTTTGTTCGAGTCTCAGTACTCATCCGTCTCCGTCTCGACTTCGTTGCCAGTCAACGTTAAAGTCCTTCACTCCGACTCTTCAGTAAATCTGGGACAAGACTCTGACAAGGGCGCAGCGCTCCGCTCCGAGTCGCTGAAGCCAACGTCCCAACCCCTCGCGCTACTCCGGAGTTAGACCCGGAGTTGACCGGAGTTGACCCGGTCTTAACACCATCGCCCGTTGCACCACCATTTTTGCCACCTCATCGACTCAAGAAGGCAGCTGCTGAGTGCCGTCCTCTGCCTGTACTTCTGGCTATTCCCCCTGCTCTGAGCACGAAAAGCACATACCTCATCACTCAGGGAATATCTATGGAGATGATTGCCACCCTGTTGATCAGGTGAAAGATGCAGATTGTACTTGGCATGACTTGGACAGTGCTGGTGCATCCCCTCGATCAGAAGTTCCTGGTGGATTTCCCGCTGATGACCCTCCTGACATTCCCCTCCCATAAATATCTGACAAACTTTCCAAAGAGGAGATTGAGCGCATCACCAATGAAGGGGGAGGAGCTCTCACTTCTTATCTCCTGGGGAAAGCAATACAGCTAGACTCTGCAGAAATCTCTAAGTCGATACGCAATTGGACCTTTAAGGATATCCACAAACTACCACCCGTGCAACAAAAAGAATGGAAAACTGCTTGTCGTGAGCAACTCGAGATCCTCGATAAACGAGAAGTTTTCGAACTAGTTGATCATCCTAAAGATTGTAAAGTCATCAAAAATTGTTGGGTATTTGATGTCAAACCCAACAGTAGAAAACATGCATGCCTAGTCACAAAAGGTTTCTCTCAGGTTGAAGGTCTCAATTTCGACCAAATATTTTCTCCAGTTGTGTGCTACAAGACAGTGCACTTAATGCTTTCACTAGCAGCCCTGGAAAACTGGCATATGGAAGCCATTGACGTCCATGCTGCATACCTATATGACACGCTGGACAAAGAGATCAACATGGAACAACCTGAGGGATTTAAGATCCCTGGCTCTGAGACTAAAGTATTGCGCCTTAAAAAGGCCCTTTATGGATTAAAGCAAGCTGGTCTTGCCTGGTGGAACACCCTCAATGATTCTATGATAGAACTTGGCTTCGAACAGATTAAATCCAATCCTGGCATTTGTCTTTATAAGAAAAAAGGCTCTCTTACAGTTGTAGCCATCATCTATGTAGATGATGCCATTTTTTGTGGTCCCTCAAAGGCAATCGTTAATGAGGTCAAAGAGCACTTCATGTGCAAATGGGAATGCAGAGATCTTGGTGAAGCTAAGGAATTCTTGCATATGAATATCAAATGCTCTGATCATAAGATCTTCATCAATCAAAAAGAATATTTACAGAAGATTATCGAGTGATTTGATTTGCAGAATGCCAAAGTAACACAGGCTCCCCTACCTCAGGGGTATTACCCACTCAAAAATGATGCGCCTGTAAACCCTAAACTGTGTCAGAAGTTCCAAACCGTCATCGGTTCTCTGATCTACATCATGATCAGAACTCATCCCAACATTGCCTACGCAATCACTACAATGATGCGACATTCGGCAAACCCAACTGAGGAACACCTTTCAAAAGCGCTTTATATTTGCCATTACCTCTTGGCCACGCCTAAAGCAGCCTTATGTTTTGATGGCGTGAAGGATGAAGGCGTTATCACCTACACCAATGCGGATTGGACATCCGACCCTAATATACGCAAGTCACAAACTGGCTGGTTCCTTAAACTAGCTGGATATACTTTCCGCTGGCGATCTTGCCTGCAGCCTACTGTGGTGCATTCCTCTAGGGAAGCTGAGTACATGTTCTTATCAGACTGCAGTAGACAATCATACTGGATTAGACAACTTCTAGGAGAATTGAGATACAAAATGAGCACAATCCCTATCTGCAGTGATAATCAAGGATCCATCTTGATGGCATCCAATCCTATCACTGAACCACGCAGCAAGCCCATAGATATTCATTGGCATGCGATTCGAGATTGGATTCAGGATAGCCACATCGAACTATTTTTCATCAATGGAGTTAGCAACCCTGCTGACATGTTCACCAAGAATTTGGGGCGTATCAAATTTGAGGAATTTCGCAAAGACCTTGGGGTCATTTTATTTCTTTCATAGTCACATTCCGCTCCACAGCTTACCATGCTTTGAGCTAGGGGGAGTGTTGAACGCGCTATCTTATAGCTGCTTCTAGCTCCTTCTCTTCATACTTACTTAGATTAGATTATATAATCATACACATGTATATAAGATTTGGACTCAACATCTGAGTTCTAATTAACTCTTGAACTACAACCATCATTGTCTGCATCAACCGCATTCAGCTCAACTACACCACATGTGAGTAACTACCAAATAGTCTCTGTGTTGTATGTCGTCAAACATCCATTACATTTCAGACGAGCTTCATTGCAGTATGGACACAAAGATAAATGGGCATAGCACAAGGTATACAGGATGCAGTAGTTTGAACAGCAATCATATTCCACTGGAGTGAGACCGGCGAGCTTGACTCCACATTGAAATATGATATATTCAGAGTCTAGGTCCATTTGGTGATGGAAGACAAATCTCATCTGTTTGAATGCAGATTGAGTCATCCTCCCTTTCACCAGCAAACTAAATGCATGTATATTGTTGTCACAGTCTTTATTGGAGAGGATTTGACTTCCTATGTCAGGTATAAACTTCGGATTTCAATAAATTGGTTGATTCAGGTTACATACGTATACTGTACATTGTCCCTTCAAGTTCCTGCAGTGTGGTGTTGTCCAGCTCACTGAGTATGCAGTCGTCATCCATGATGGCCTCGATATCTGATGATTCATTTTCTTCTACCCAATTCCAACAATTGGACTCTGAGTCCGAATCATCATGTGCCAGCCATAGATCTGCTATGAGATGAGGCTGTGGTACATTCCAAGTCTTCTGAGCACATCTCAGATTGATAGTTGGGGTCTTTATGGTCCAAGTCATCTGAAGTGTCCATGTTATCAGCATCTAATGATAGATCCAGGTTAATTGGTAAACATTATCCAATGTTAGTAAAAAGTGAGACAAAACCTTCTATACTCTTAGAACTCTCAAACTCAGAGTGAATGCTCTGGGAAGCTTGTATCTTGTGTGCATGACCTTCCTCAGCTAAAGCCTGATAGTGTCATTGATGTTGAGCAAAGCTCAACACTTTACCACATGTGGAGCAACATCAACATCACTTGGGCTGTTTTCAAGTCATAGGTTGTTATAAATGATCAATCATGGTGCATCCAGAGCTACTTGGGCATATGGCTGCCCCTGTGACCTTGTTTGGACACATAATCCTGCTGAATCTAAATCAATTTCCCTGATCACATTCTAAGACTCTCAATACACTCATACCAAATCTTTCAAAGCACATGGTCTCTGCCCAGTCTTCCTGTTCCAAAACACTTGAGCAAACCAAGTTTTCAGCATTGGAGAATGTTGGATTTTCTTTGTATGGTAGTCTTTTCTCACGCTTACATAATCTCGCAGTACTTCCGCATCTCGCTTCGTCTCGCACACCTCAGTGATTTATCCCATCACTGAGACTTTGACAGGTAGCTACCACTAATATAGTGATTTATCCCATCACTGAGACTTTGACAGGTTATGAGCCCTGTTGCCTAACCTTGTTCAGTGAAAATTTCCTTGTAGTTCTAATTTTAGAAGTTCTCGACCCGTTGTCGAAATGTCACAGTCCTTTAAGCTTGGTGACGACTTTATGAAGATTCCGAAGCTAGATGCTGCCAGAAAGAATTGGTCCTTATGGAAAGGAAGACTCGAACTATCGTTGTCTACGAGAGGCTATCATGGCCACATTACAGGATCATCACCACTGCCCGTTAACCCAGCAAGCTCAAAATCAGTTGGCTGGACACCGTCATCAGCTGAGGAGAAACTGAAGGTTGCGACCTACCAAAAGGAACTTAAAGAATGGAACGAGAGAGACGCTGTTTGTAAACAGCAGATTGCTGTTGTAATCCCTGATTCCCTTTTCATTCGGCTTCTTGGAAAATCCACCGCACAGGAATACTACGACACACTCAAAGCGCTATTTGAGAAACGGTCACTCATCGTTGGAGCCGAGTTGAGACGACAACTTGGTGAATTAAAGCTAAAAGATGGCGGTGACGCACGCGCTCACATTGAGAAGATAATATCCATTCGCGAAGACTTATCGTCTATGGGTAGACCAGTGTCCGAAGAAGACCTGTTCAACATCATCTATGCCTCACTCCCGCGCTCATACAATACCATCCTTTCCTCAGTCTCGTCGACAATTAAACTGCAGTCGAAAACCATCTCCTCCGACGATCTGATAAGTCTCGTTCTGGATGAGTACGACCATTTTGTAATCCAAGATGGCAGAAAGTCGAAGTCGAAGGGTGATGATACTGCATTCACAGCTGAAGGATCGAAGAAAGCAAAGTTCCGTGGGACCTGTTACAACTGCGGTTGGTCAGGTCACCGGAAGGAGCACTGTTACGAACAGGGAGGCGGACGTGAAGGGAAAGCCCCAAGGGCTGGAAATTCCATGGGAAGAAGAAAGGCTCTGGGTCGAAGGACAACCAGAATGCAACTGCGAATGCGGCGAGTAGCAGCGAACCCGATGCTGTGTGGCTAGCAGCTGCAAGTGATGAACCAATTAACGAAGATGAAGAAACGTTGACTTACGATTATGCTACGCTCGCGCAAGCATCTGTGCCCGCTACCACTTCTGTCGAGCTCTATGACAGTGGAGCGACACTTCATCTTACCCCATATCGTCAGCAGCTGATCAACTTCGTCAGTATTCCCCCTTACCCCATCAAATCAGCAGATAAACGAGTTTTTAATGCCATTGGACGAGGAGACCTTCGCATTGAACTACCAAACGGAAAGTCAGTCACACGCTGTTACGTGTGGGCCGGGTAAGCTCGCATGTAGCCGCAAGGTGACTAGGACGAGGACTGGGGGCGAGGACTTAGGGCTTGAGGAAGGCTTTGTTATAGAGAGGCCTTTTACTGAGGGAACGAGAGACCGAAGTCGATGAACTGAGAGGCAAGTCTAGCGTAGAATTGCGGAGCTCAAAGTTAAGAAATACAGGTTGTGCTAGTAGGGTTTATATATATTGAGAGAGGCTAGCACGGACCACGACTGCGAAAGGAAAGAAGAAGTAAAAGGGTAAATGAAAGAACATCGCAGAATGCGATGGAAGCGGAAGGAACTCTGTTGAAGAGTAACAAGTAATGAGTAAGTATGACTCATGTTGTGAGTCAGTCATAGAATTCCAAAGAATCGGACAGAAGGGAAGTGGTCGTAAGCTTGATGACGAATGAAAGGTGAAACCGTAGTTTACCATGAAGAAGTCATCAAGAAGGAAAAGAGAGATGAAGTCAAAGCGAGAATTGTACATGAACGGAAGAATTGTAACACACGCGTTCTGTTAAAGGACGTGCTGTACGCACCCAATATGGGCGCAACCCTCATTTCGATCGCGAAGCTGACAGCAGCAGGTTATGTTGCTCTCTTCAAGGATAGCACCTGCCAGGTTTTCACCAAGTCGAAGAAACTGCTTGGTGAAATTCCTCTCGTCAATGGTCTATATCGTGTAGAACGGCCTGCCTTACCGTTCGCTAGTGCTGCAGGGGGAGTTGAGGTTGTCACAATGGAGGAGCTACACCGCCGTTTATGTCATATTGCCCCCTTGTCAATCCGTGAAATGCTTGCCAAAGGTCGTCTCGAAGGGGTACAGCTAGATCCTCTTCATGAATCTATGGGTCAATGCGAGTCATGTGAGTATGGCAAGGCAATTCGAAAACCTACCGGAAAAACTCGCAAGCCTAAACGGCAAGACATGTTTGGTGATGAAGTCCATAGCGACATGTGGGGACCATCTTCCGTTGCTACGCCAGGTCGGAAGTCCTATTACGTCTCGTTCACTGACGATCATACTCACTATACTCACCTCTACCTCATGGGAGCAAAGTCAGACACCTTTGAGTCCTATTGTCAGTAAGAGGCATGGGTGGGAAACCAGTTTGGAGCCAAAGTTAAACGGCTTCGTTCTGATCGCAGCGGCGAATACCTGAGCGACGAGTTCAAACGGCACCTGAAGAACCGAGGGACAGATCACAAACTACAACGCATGACCATCCTCAGACGAACGGCATTGCTGAACACCTAAATTGAACGTTAGTCGAGCGTGTACTGTCATATCCCGAACTCCGCAACCGAACTCCGTCGCTCCGCAACGCGGTTCCGTCACTCCGTCCTCTTCCAAACTCCCAAGGTGCTCAGTAACTCCGTTCCGTTCCGCTTATTATGACGCTTCATACCACATGACCTCTTTACTTTGATTGATGGCCTTTGACTTATGACATTCGTTTCGTTTCACATCCATCAGACTTGAACATTGTTTGCGATCGTTCGCAACCATCTTTGATACCTGTTCATCATTTGATTCTATGATAGCCGTTCACTCATCTGACTTCCGTTTCATTCTCCGTTCCGTTCTGTTCCGCTCCGCAATTAGGTATATAAACCTGTCGATAGTTGCTAGAGTACCTCAGTTCGAATATCGACTTAAGTTCAACTCCTCTTCCCGTCTCTGATCTCTGTCTGAGCTACTTCGCTCGCATCCGACCTCCACTCGACTTCGCTGTCATTCAGTGTTAAGTCTTTCTGCTCCAATTCCGCAAATACCGGGACGAGAGTCTGACAAGGGCGCAGCGCTCCGTTCAAAGTCGCTGAAGCCGAAGTCCCGACAAATCGCGCTACCCCGGAGTTGTCACCGGAGTGGCCGGAGTTGATTTATCCCGACTTTAACAGTGTACGCACAATGCTACATGCAAGCGGCTTACCGAAGACGCTGTGGGGGGAGGCGATTGCGCACTCCGTCTGGGTGAAGAATCAAACGGGGACTGTTGCTCTTGATGGCGCGACCCCGTACGAGCTGCTGTATAAGCATAAACCAAACCTAAAGAACGTACCTACGTGGGGTACTCGAGTCTGGGTACACGATGCAAGCGGCACGAAGCTTGATGTGCGTGCTCGTGAGGCGTTCTGGGTAGGGTTTGACCCCGAGAGTGGCGCCCATCGGGTGTGGATCCGTGACCAGGGACGAGTTGGCGTTGAGCGGAACGTCTCGTTCGAGCATCCTGAAGGCGCTGCGCTGAGTCGGCAAGACGCACCTGACGAGCCAAATCAATCAGTAAACGGAAATTCCCCTGGACTCACCCCCAAGTCTCAACCCACCCCACATTCCCCACAAGCCCCAGCACCTGTTACTCCCCCAGTCGATGGTGGCAAACGAACGAACGTCACGCCCGAACCTCGCCGATCGAATTGCCAACGTGTCGAATCGCCCTATATTCGTATGCTCCGTGAGGGAGCTGGTACGCATGACGGACGAGAAGGTGGACGCACCTTACCTCACGGCGTGCTTGGCTCTGATGGTGGCGATGGCGAGGGGGAGAGTGGTGATAGTGGTGGCAATAGCAGTATCAACGCGGCAACGGCGTGGGGAGATGATGACAGCATTGCTTATGCAATGCTAGCTGGTATGGGCGAAGAAGAGGCATTAGAGCCCCTCACCATCAACGAGGCACATGATCGACCCGATTGGCCATGCTGGAAAGACGCAATCACAGCGGAAATGAAGAGTCTCGACGAGGCATGCACCTGGGACGTCGTCGATAGGCCAAACGGAACCAAATGGGTATTTAAAATAAAGAAGAATGCGGCAGGTGAAATCGACAAATACAAGGCATGACTAGTTGCATGCGGCTTCACGCAGGTTCAAGGTGTCGACTACTATGAAACCTACGCCCCTGTCGCTCGTCTCGCTTCCCTCTGTCTTATTCTTGCCATCGCAGCTCGTCACGACTGGGACATCGACGTTTTCGACTTCTACTCAGCATTTCTCAATGGTCAACTTGACGATAACGAAATTATCTACATGGAATTACCCCTGGGTTTCGACAAAGGCGGCCGTGATGTAGTTGCCCGTCTTCGCGTCGCTCTCTACGGCTCGAAACAAGGCGCTCTCAAGTGGTACCAGTGTCTACGTGCTGAACTCGAAGAGCTTGGGTTCAAGTGCACGGACGCTGATTGGGGAGTCTTCGTCGCTCGTATGGGGCATCACCTACTCATTTTAGCGTCCCATGTCGACGATTGTACGGTTACCGGTAGTGTTAAAGTCGGGTTAAATCAACTCCAGCTACTCCGGTGACAACTCTGGGGTAGCGCGACTTGTCGGGACTTCGGCTTCAGCGACTTGAACGGAGTGCTGCGCCCTTGTCAGACTCTCGTCCCGGTATTTGCGGAATTGGAGCAGAAAGACTTAACACTGAATGACAGCGAAGTCGAGTGGAGGTCGGATGCGAGCGAAGTAGCTCAGACAGAGATCAGAGACGGGAAGAGGAGTTGAACTTAAGTCGATATTTGAACTGAGGTACTCTAGCGACTATCGACGGGTTTATATACCTAATGGCGGAGTGGAACGGAACGGAACGGGAAACGAAACGGAAGTCAGATGAGTGAATGGCTATCATAGAATCAAATGATGAACAGGTATCAAAGATGGTTGCGAACAATCGCAAACAATGTCCAAGTCTGATGGATGTGAAACGAAATGAATGTCATAAGTCAAAGGCCATCAATCAAAGTCAAGAGGTCATGTGGTACGAAGCGTTATAATAAGCGGAATGGAACGGGGTTACTGAGCGCCTTGGGAGTTTGGAAGAGGATGAAATGACGGAACCGCGTTGCGGAGCGACGGAGTTCGGTTGCGGAGTTCAGGATATGACAGGTAGCTCGAAAGAGCTCGTCAAGGCTTTCAAGGATGAAATTGGCGCGCGATTCAAGATCACTGATCTCAGGCCAATTAATTGGCTACTCGGGATGAAGGTGACGCGCGATCGTGATGCACGCACGATATCTATTTCACAGGAACCGTACATCAAGGCTATACTTACGAAGTATAATTTTGATGACGCCAAACCTATCTCTATGCCGATGGACCCACACGTTCAGTTATCGCGCAATCAGTCCCCTCAGTCCACGGTTGAAGGAGCCAGAATGTGCCAAGTTCCATATCGTGCCGCGCTCGGCTCATTAATGTACCTCGCCATTGGTAGCCGTCCCGACATCACATTCGCCACATCCACACTTGCTCAATTTATGGAGAATCCTGGCTGGGCGCATTAGGAGGCGCTCAAACGAGTTTATCGTTACCTTGTGGGTACGAAGAGCTGGAGTCTCACTTTTGGCACACAGACGAACGATTTAGTTGGGTATGCTGATGCAGATGGTGCCTCACAGGAACATCGACATGCTATCACAGGATATGCATTCCTCGTTGATGGTGGAGCCATCCTTTGGGGATCACGCAAGCAAGAGCTCGTCACACTCTCTACTACCGAGGCTGAATATGTGGCCGCGACCCATGCTGCTAAGGAGATCATCTGGCTATGTCGCATCGTCAGCGAGGTTTTTGGACCGCTCGAGAACCCAACCACCCTCTTTAGCGATAACCAGTCGGCCATAGCTTTAACCAAGGACGGAAATTATCATGCACGCACGAAACACATTGACATACGGTGTCACTTTATTCATTTCACGATTTCGAACAGTTCTATTCAACTTCTTTATTGTCCTACGAATGATATGATTGCAGATACTCTTACCAAGGCTCTTCCCTCAATTAAAGCCAAGCACTTCGCGCATGCATTAGGGCTTCGTGCTTGAGGGGGAGTGTTGGATTTTCTTTGTACGGTAGTCTTTTCTCATGCTTACATAATCTCGCAGTACTTCCACGTCTCGCTTCATCTTGCACACCTCAGTGATTTATCCCATCACTGAGACTTTGACAGAAAATGTGTTATCAAAACTACAAGAACAGATCGATGTCATCACTCGTAAGTAAATGATCAATATCATCCTTGCAATTAATCTTGCATCTTCAGAACATGAATGTGCTAGTGCAGGGGAGTGTAGTTGAAGAAAAACTCAACATCAGCATAGTGTATCAAAGAAGGACTGCCTGATCGCCAAACCCAAAGGGCGACCAAGGCATAGCAAGGGCAAAG
The DNA here is from genome assembly GCA_038088635.1 of Veloboletus limbatus. Classification (NCBI taxonomy): domain Eukaryota; kingdom Fungi; phylum Basidiomycota; class Agaricomycetes; order Boletales; family Boletaceae; genus Veloboletus; species Veloboletus limbatus. The sequence goes on from JBBPJJ010000036.1 coordinate 12,095, forward strand.
GATATAAATTGAAGGATGCCATGGGTCTCACCAACAAACCAGCATTCTACAATTATATTGTTGTTTGTCTCATTCTGGTCACACTCAAGCTGTCATTTAGCTAACATATTGTGAGAATAGTAGATAGTTCAGAAACTCGCTATCAAGCATCTTGACACCACCTGTTACAATACATCATCTATGGCCATACTTTTATTCCTTCTCTATAAAGTCTTTCTCATGGACTGACCTGCCAGGAGTATTCCTGGACTCTACTTACCATTTCTTCATTCTTACACATTCTCACACTATGCACCTTGTCTTTACTTAGCTTTCCTTTTGTTCTGTTGAACAGCCATCTCCATAGCAGTGTCTGTCATCACTGCTTAGTATCCCCTCCCCTTCTATCACATTACATAGGGTTCCATGCTTACATGTCACTCCCTTTAAATACCTATTACTTTACTTCCTGTACCCTCTTCTTGGTCTACGCAATATAGTGTACTCTTGAGTCATCCCTCTGTCATCCCCTAGCCCCAAGCCTTAGTTCTTTCTGCTTGCCTTCATGTGGCAAGCCCTTTAGTTTTCGCTAGCACAAGAGATCAAGGAAGTGCACCCTCTCCATGGTAGAGGTGCTACTTTGCTAGCCACTTAGTTCTACGGAGTATGTTCTGCATAACACAACCTGCATGCTGTCTAAATGAAACAACAATTTACTTGTTGAGAAGGTTATCCATCAGGTGAGATTTGGTTATATTACAGTGCATATATGTGCTGAATCTCACACAGGCACAAGTGAAAACAAAGTATATGCTGAAGTTCAAAAATGCTTGGCCAGTGCAAAACATTCTGACTCAATACCTTTGCAATACATCCTTTTGTGAGAGACAGGAACTCTCCAAGATCATGGTAATGTTATATACAAATGTATCCATTATGCTAACTGCTTGAACAAACGTTATAGTGCAAGAATGGCAAACAAAAGGCTGACTGGAATCCTGATGACATGGATCTAGACAATTTCCAGAACTAAGATGTTCTGGATGAAAGTGGTAATGTTGATGCTGACATGAGTAGCTCTGACAACAAAGATGAAGGGCTGAATAGTGGCTTGGACAATACTCCTGGCGAATTGGACCATGACTTAGCCATTGAAGAATCAAACAGCAGCAAAAATGAGTTAGATGAAGAAGATTACCCTGCCATAAAGAAACAGGCACCCACAGCAAAATTGTCCACTGAAGCAAATCCTAAGAGCCTTGCCGAGAAATCATCAGCACACCCTAGAGGTTCCAAGTCAATCTGCTCCCACCAGCCCGAGAAGCTTCCTGTACAGAAGAGGAGACATTCTCAAGCCTATTCAAGTATCAGGCTTAAAGACAATGCAACCCACCCCTACCAGAAGCCTCTTGTGCTGAAAGGATGACCTCCTCAAGTCAATTCAGATATTGAGCTTGAAAATCCCCACTAGAAGCCTCATGCACAGAAGGACTCAGAGCAACATCCCCAAGCCCACTCGGATGTCGAGCTTGAAGATGATGTGACCCACCTCTACCAGAAACCTCTTGTGCAGAAGGGGCAACATTCTCAAGCCCACTTGGATATCAAACTTGAAGACAATGCCACTCACTCAAGGCTTTCTCCATAGAAAAGACAGCAACATCAAGCCTACTTGGGCATTAGGCTTGAAGACAATGCTACCTGCCCCTACCAGAAGCCTCTTGTGCCAAAAGGACACTGTTCTCAAGCCCACTCAGATATCAAACTTGAAGATCCCCACTAGAAGCCTCCTGTGCAGAAGGACTCGAAGCAACATCCTCAAGCCCACTTGGATGTCAAGCTTGAAGACAATGCAACCTGCCCCTACCAGAAACCTCTTGCATAAAAGGGGATGATGTTCTCAAGCCCCACTCAGATATCGAACCCAAAGACAACATCACCCACCCAAGGCTTCCTCCACAGAAAAGACGGCGACTTCAAGCCTACTCAAGTATCAAACATGAAGACACAGTATCCCTGGAGACAAGCAAGAGGCCAAAGTTGAGCATTAATTAGTCAAGGCACAAGGTACTTTTATTTAAATCAAATTCATAGCTAATCTGATTTTCTGATAGGATGAGATGGTACTACTACATGATGCTACTGAAGAAGAAGATGCTGCCAGTGCTGAATTACCTGGCATTTTTGATGAATCTACTGCTATGATTTCCAAGATATGCCCTGGCATGGATTGTTCTCATGTGATTCCCAACGATATTCTGGCAAAGCTGAAGATGGCTCTCATTTGCTACGTTACTCTCACCAATAAGAATCAATCTGATTATCACTTAGTTGCTGAAATCTGCATCATGGTCAAGTGAGCACACAACCAACTAAAGTCTCTAGAAATCGCACAGGAGAAGAGGTGGCCTACCACAACGATGTTGAACATGCTGTTACATAGCTGCCTTCGCTCCTATTTCTATTTCTATTCTTCTTCTTTAGGTAGAGTAGCTTATATAATCGTACAGTACCTGTCACTATATATGATTCAAACTCAACGTCTGAGTTCTAATAACACTCTTGTTCTTCAACAACCATCATCGTTTGCCTCAACATCGCAACTGCTCCATCACTACTAAAGTAAATAACCAGTAAATAACTTCTGCATAGTTTGTTGTCAAACAAACAATTGACTTCAAGGAAATTCCAAATCATGTTCTAGAAATGTACAACGAGCTCTAGGAGATTATATTTGATCAAGAGGCCTGGAAAGACCTATATCTTTGGAATTGTTTTGAGGCAGACCTCGAGGTGGATGGATGGTCTATTGCACAGTTTGATTGAAAGCAAGTATCAAACATCCCTCCAATGTCTCAAGTCTTGAGGAATTCACCGATGGGATAGTAAGACCTAAGTTATTGTTTATTTGTATTATGCTGAGCCTAATGTGTTTGACTCTCTCTCTAGCTACAGTTCGAAAGAAACATTGATCATTATCCATATGCTTTTGCAACTCTTCCCACCCCATTCCTTCACCGATGCATTTCAACCTCTCGCGCTCTTGCATTACTTGTTTTATGTTGTGGTTCCCCATATCATCTCATGACTTATTACTCAGGACTTCAGCATATCCTCAACAATGAAAGCTTACAATATGATGACCAAAAGCAGCAATATTGGTGAAGCCATCAATCCTGAGCATGATGATGACAATGAGCTCGACACTATCAACCATAGGACAATGATTGCACTGAGAGGCATCAAGCTGTCCTACAAGAGCCAAGAGCTAGTCAATGCTGCAAAGGCCTTACTTTCTCTCCAAACAAACTTTCAAACCATCCGACTTCAATAACATGCGTTGTATAGTTTTGTTCTTACCTAAATTATTGTTTAGTGGCTTGTGAAGGTATCAAAGCCACAGCCTGTTATTCACCCCCCATGGCCACAGGGAGAATCTAGTGAGTCTGGCCAGAAACGACTTGATGCAAACAAGGTAGTGTTTCACCAATATTCTTGTTACGGTTGACCCGGGTAGGGGCAAACGTAGCCTTGCAAGGATGGAAGCCATGGACGAGGAACGAGGATTTGCCTAAGTGTTACGCATGAAGATCGACGATGAACTGCCTTGGAGAATTGGCAGGAGCCTAGCGAGGGATGTCCACACGGATTGGTAGGACAAAGACGAGAAGAGCAAGTCTGCAGTTAAGCAGATGGATTGCACAAGAGATACAAGGTAATTCGCAAGGAGGTCTAAGCTAAGGAATATGGAAGGGAAGCAAGGGTTTATATACCCAAGCTGTAGAATATTATGGAACCTTGCAGAATGTCCAGGAAGAAAATATGAACCTATGGCAAAGAGGGCACAATTGGTAATTGCTATGGAATGTGAAAGAATGCCATGGAATGATGAGTAAAAGAAATGTGAACCAATAGCAAAAGAGATGCAATTGGTAATTACTGTGGAATGTGAAGGAACATCATAGAACGATGAGTAATACACTGTGTCATGTGACACTAAATAAATGGGAATGATGAAGCAACAGGGAAAAGTGTAAAGAAAAGGGGGAAATCGTAACAATTCTCTAGTGTGCCGATTCCACTCAATGGTTCCATCCAGGTTGCTGGCAATGGCACTCATGTGGTTGAAGTAGAGTTGGATGCCAAGGCTGGACCCTCTGTGCTGGTATATCACAAAAGTCCAAGCATTCTTCTATGTACACTCACCTATATAATCATAATTAGAATGGAGCAAGTTGTCACTCTGGTTGATTGAAGGGTAGAAGAGCAGTGTAACCCAATATTAGCATAATCCCCCTGTGTTACTCTCACTGGCACGTTGGACTTCTGTGTTTTGGACTCATCCAACCCATACTTTTTCTTTGTTCTAGAATGTCTCTTGTAATTTATCAGCCATAACTTTGGAATGCTTGCTGAATATGTCAAATCCACATAACTCTGGAACACCAGAACACCAGAACCCTGGGGCCCGGAGCCTTAGAACCCAGAACCTTGGAGTCCGGAACCTCGGAACTATAGGAGTTCAGAGACGGGACTATCATGCCTATTTTGAGTTCGGAGTTATTAGGTGTTAGCAAGCACATCTTTGGCTTGGGTATTTAAACTTTTCTCTTTGTTCCCACCTCCCTCAGTTGTTTCCACCATCTTGGGCAGCAGCTGAGGTAAGCCTTTTACATGTTTTTGATCTTACTTAGTATTAACTAGCTTAGTAGGCAACCCTGCCCTTTACTTAGGTGAATATAGTTGTTTCCACCATCTTGGGCAGCAGCTGAGTGGGCAACCCTGCCCTTTACTTAGCTTGACAGAATATAGTAGTAGACTCAAAATTACATATTGTTAAAATCAGCACGAGTGATAAACACGACATGTCAGTGACTCAAAGTGACAGGTAAAGAAGTGTTTTTAATGCAGTAAAGAAAGGCTCAATAGCACAGTAGAGAAGTGTTGTTGTTATTGTAACCAAGTGTCATCGACATAGTATGAAAGTATCATCAGCATAGTAAGGAAGTGCCGTCGACGCTGTAGATGAGCTCGGTGGTCACTTTTCCTTATTAGGCCAAATGAGCACATAAGTGTCACGTTGTGACATCGATCCCAAGTGACCGACACTTGCTCTCAGTCATCTTGACACTCACTGCAAATGAATTGGAGACTGATCCACAGTGATTTTACTTTTTGCGGTGTCATGGATCGGGCTCCTCGCCACAGAGGCAAAGGTCACAACCCATCACGTCTCCTTCTAGACTTTGTCATGCAGGCCCGCTCAAACGCTCTATGCGTTATACGCACCGGCGAGCCTCTCCGATCTCACTCTATACGACGCCGAATTCTAGGGGTTGTTTGGAAAGAACTACCCCCATCGTCGTTGCACGGCCAAAGGCGGCAACGTCGGATCGCATGACCCCGCCGTGGACCAGAGTGTGCTGGTGCTGGCGAACTTGGAAGGTGCTGAAAAAAAAGTTGCTTTCGGCTTTGCGTGGTGTGTGGTGTCGCCGTCACAAACACCATGGGTTGACATGGACTTGGGGGACCCCACGGCCCAATCTTCTCAGACGGACTCGCCGTTGAGTCAGATATACTCACACTGTCATTCCCTCGATGATGTTTGAGGCGTTTTGATAATAATGGGTGCATCGGGTGTTGCAAGGGTGCACTACGGCTGTGTACGACAGTAAAGACAATAAAACAGGGAGCCTAGTATTACAGCCGAGTTCATACACACCTCATTTGACCCCGCTGTCCGAGACTCGCAGTGATGGTGCACGAGGTGGCCAGCGGAACCGAACCGCTATGAGTAGTAATCCTCGTTCCAAAGGCCATCCCACGCAGTTCATGCGATCCCGAACCTTGTTTCAGTACTAAGCAATGAAACGGACTAACAGTTCAACACGTCAAGTTCATTGTGGGGTGGGTATTGGATTCCCTTGGGCACTGAAGGACGCTTCCAGTATGCAGCCACACATTCATAACAGAGACTCGTCAGAGGCGCCACCAGTGGAGCGGAAGTAGGGGCAAGTGTGGGCATCCGCGGACAGAGCAAACCATGCCCAGACCTGTGAGCCGTGCCGCCATGATCTGCGATAGTTTTTACAAAGTGAATACCGCTCGCCGCCCGGCCTTCTCCTGCTCTCTGCCCCAGCTTCAGGCCCTGCACCGTCAAAGGATTACTGACTGTGACTATGACTTGCCTGGGTGATACACGGACACATGCATTAATATTAGCACCAGTTATTCTTGTAATAGCTGAAATGTCAGTGCACACAATACAAGCACTCCCACAATGCTGCAATAATCTTCGCGCCCGAGATGCCGCCGGGTTACACGATGCATATTTTTCACAAGGAGTGGATGCAGCGGTACCCAGAGTATAAATTGCAGGTAGGTTCAACCCCTCCGGGTCATACACTCGCTGCGATATCATCCTCTTACTACAAACATGCAACTCACATTGCTGTCTTACATCATGACGATCGCTTTAGTGATGGCCTCTCCTGTTCCAACTGCCCAGGACAGTGGAGGTATGGAATGTAAGCGTACTATGCAAAAATGGTGATAGATAGACTCATCTCTTCCATCTAGCCAGCGACAGCCTCGATCCCAGCCCAAATGGTTGGTTTTGAGAGTGTACGACGCGTGTAAATACACCAAGCATGCGAGGGGGAAATGGTTTGAGCGTAGGCCGTCCAAAGGTTGTAACGTGAAAGGAATTTGGAATGCGATACATCAGATTTGTCTGCCTCTTGTACTATTAGGGTATGGATGAATCAAGATCGCGAAATATCCAGGTGTTGAACTGTGCGTCAATATTCTTCATATTCATGAGCGTGTGGGTCAACAAGGGGTATTCCCTTGGTCGGCCGTGGCATTATAAGTATTCTCTCCAGATGTGCCCTGCTAGATGAACTTTGGCATAAGCGTAGCGAACGTCGAGAGGCCAGGGAGATGGGAATGATCGTACCAGATAAGAGTGGTGTGCCTATGTGAAGGCCCACGGACACAGACGCGCGGATGAGCCATGGCTAGCCTGAGTATGTCGGATCCTTGAAACCCGAGCACCAGAATTATGTCTCTAACCTCACAGAGAAAACGCTGTGGTGTTCGCACCTTGATGATGATTTGAACTCAATGGCGCCGAAAAATGTGCGCCTTTGCATCAGTGCTTGATCCACTGGCTGCGGTGACCTAGTGATCATAATGGAATCAAACGAAGTTTGGAGAACCCCAGGTTGATAGTTTGCAACGATGTACGACTTGCTGTTTCCAAAACTCATTCTACCTCGGCAACGCCTTTAATGCGATATCCACATCATATACCGATGCCCTGGGCTATCTGGTGGGAGAATCCTGAGGAGGACTCCCCATACGCAGAGGAAGCGGTGTTAGAGCGAGCGGGCTCTGATGGCAACCATGACGAACGAACCGAACGATCTTGTCATGTCTCGTTTCGAATGGCTCGGCCAACATGAAGACCTAGGATTCGGGGAGGGAACAGTCGAATGAAAAGAGCAACCACTTGCCGCTTGTTCAGCCATCTTGTCGTCACTGAATACCATTCTGCACGGCCACAAGGCCTAGTACTCCACATCATCTTCAACGACCCATACGACAGACACTTCAACTACGCTCTGATCGAAGGTGCCTTCGCCTTCACCCTTGCCCGGCAGACCAGTATGACCCCGCGACGACACGTCCACGGTCAGCTTTATGGTTGGTGTTCAGTCCTCACAGATGGGCGGACGCACCTCATACGCGCCAGATGTTACCCCATCGCCCCACGCCGTCGTTTGTTGCGTATATCAAGGCGGAGGCTATCCGTGGGGGATGAGGAACGCCCGTAGCATACGTGTTTTGAGGAGGTCTTTTCTCAGTTTGCACACTCGTTGCAAGATCATAGATAGAGAATGACAGCGGCGTGTGCAGTATAGTTACATACAAGGATATGCGTTTCAGCGACAACAAGGGGAAAGCCATACACATGTATCATCTGTCCTGCATAAGTGTTCTTGTCGTGTGTAGATTCATGCAGCAGCATAATTGCAATCCCAGGCGAAATGAACGTCGATCGTAGTGTCCAGCAGAGGTCATGAAAAAAAAAGCGACCGGGGAGGGGAACCAGTCCCCCCCCCCCTCCCGTGTGCACGCCTACAACGGCATGAACCCGACCATTTCCACCATCTCCCCCGGTTCTGCCATGCCGTTCCGAACTCTCCTCTCCCGTTTCGCTCTGCGTGCCGCCTTGAAATCAGAGCCGCCGATCTTGGACCCAGCCGGCATTTTTTGACGGGGACGAATGAGACCCGCATCGTCGTCGTCTCTGCGGAGGTGCGTGGGGATGGGTGGGACGGGTGGCAACGCGCCGGTGTGATAGACGTGCGTCGTCCTGTGCGGACGGGGCGAGTGTACACGCGTGGTGAGCATGACCGTATGCACGCTCTCGTCAGAGCTGATCGAGAACGCGATCGAGCGCGCGTCGTCTGCCTGGTGTGCGACCGAACATGTACGTCCCCGGGCAGCCCTTTTGGTGGAGGTGGTGAGGGGTGTGGTGGGGAAGACGGCGGTAGCGGGGACTTCGTCTCCGAGTTTGCGACGGAGTCGCTCAAGCTTGGCGCGTCGCTCAGATGTCTCTGATGCAGTCGAGGGAGCGTTGGACACGATGGAAAGAGAGCTGCGGTGGTGGTGGGTGGGGCTCGTCACCAACGTAGGGGTGTCGCTGGTTGTGGCGGAGAGCTTGAGAAGCGGGGGGAGATGAGTGGGCTTGCGTTTGTGCCAGATGGATTCGGTATCAGGGGTATCCGTGAGCGCGAGACCAGAAGAGGTCGATTGGATCGCTGGGGAAGAGGTGGATGCGGACACGTCGTCGTCTGGCACGCGAGGGACGTCGCCCAAGACTTTGCAGAGTTTCCTAGAGGAGCGCACGAGGGCGGCGCGTTCGTGAGACGAGCGAGTGTTGGACGTGGGCGGGAGACATGCGGAGGTGTGCATTCTGGTGCCAGACCAGAGGATGAGAAGGGGTTTAAAGGTCGCCGCACATGCGATATAAAAGGACGTCCGTTTATTGTCCTGCCACAACAACAACAGCCAGTTATGGTACAAACGAAGTTCCATCTGCGAACGGCCAATCACTGTATCCAACCGGCGTCAGGTTTCCAGGTAGGTAATACGTCGACCTGTCTCCACGCGTCAACGGTAAGTTCCCCTCTAATCGAACAGGCAGATCTGGCTGTGGAAACAGATTGAGTACAGCACTCCAAGAACCCTTCACCTTACGTTTGGTATATACAGCCGTCCAAAGGCGACTAGCCCCCCCTTTGCCTCCGCGGTGCGCAATGCTGTCTCGCGGGTATACCCACCCGCTGATATGAATACCCTCTCTTCCGAGCCATCATTCCATATCTCTCGCAAAAAGCCATTGTCCTCGCCTGCAATCGAAGCTATGTCTACGTTCCCTGCCACACGAGACTCAACCACGTGAAGATACGCCAGCCTGGGGTGCTTGTCACGAAGAGCGGTAGCGAGGTACGCGAAAGTCGGTCGCGGGTCCGCCATCTTCATGTCTACAAATCCATGACATTGAGAGCACGACAAATCCTGAGTCCATGCGCGTTTACCTTGGAAAGTACTCCAGGGACTGATACGAACACCGACTCGCTCTGGGCCCACTGCATCCACGACGGCGTCGACGACCTCCCTCGCAAATCGCGTACGGCCCTCTTCGTCTCCACCCCATCTATCCGTGCGCGTGTTGGACACGGATTGAAGGAATTGGTCCAGGAGGTAGCCGTTTGCGCCGTGTACCTCCACCCCGTCGAATCCAGCACCATATACGGCGTTGCTCGCTGCTTTTGCGTATGTGGCGATGTACTCTTTGATCTCGTCCTCGGTCAACGCACGAGGAGGCTTCGCAGAGCCGGTCAATGCGATGGGCGACGCAGAGACGTACGGAGAAGGCGGTTCCTGGTTCTCGAGGACATCTATATCGGCAGCCCGACCCAGTGCCCACAGCTGAAGAAAGATGTACGATCCCTTGGCATGCACGGCGTCCGTTACCTATACCCATTACATTCATAACACACACCGTGAGACGGGGGCTGGAGATAGGCAATAAAAATACCGATCCGGAACCTTTTTCCATCCTTCAATGTGAGCCTCGGTGTAGATCCCGGGGACGTGTGCGTATCCTCCTGCATCATGCGAGATGAAGGTGGCTTCCGTGATGAGCAAGCTCCCCGGCGTGGCACCGCGCTGGGAATAGTATGATGCTTGGTGAGGACCGGGGACGTGGGAGGCATACGCTCGGAAGCGGGTCAATGGGGCGAGTACAACGCGGTGCTGGAGGGTCATCCGGCCGACCTTAATGGCCTTGAAGAGTGCGGGCGTCTGCTGTACAGAGGCCATATGGCTACAGTGGTGGGTCGTAGGGCCGTGCATTTCTGCCCCATCAATTTATATCCTCGCGGAATCCGTGAGATTGAGCCACGGCGGCGGCTAATTGGCGTCGCCGCTGGGAAGCATGACTGCGCCGGCATTCGCTGGGTGCTATATAAAACCATTTCTTGACATTGAATATACCGCTTCGTGCCTGCCACATCGATGATTGGCATGAAGAGCAGCAGTAATAGTCGATTAAATATTGAACCGTCTTCCTGTGCAACGTGGCCAAGCTGCCCCCGGCCAAAAAGCAAATGCTCCATGTATTATCATTCATTCCTATTCTAGTGAAAGGTCTATCGTCGTGCGTGTAAACAGTACCATCTAAAAGGTTTCCATACACTCATCACTTTATAAATAGGACTGAAGATGAGATGTACTCGTCTTCTCGTCGAAAGGGGCAAGGTTTCCATCTATCCCAATAGTGCCATCTGCGAACGGCCAATCACTGTATCCAACCGGTGTCAGGTTTCCTGGCAGGTAATACGTCGACCGGTCCGGACGCGTCAGGGGTAAATTCTTCTCTAGTCGAAGCGGGAGATCAGGCTGTGGAAAAAGAATGAGTACAGCACACGCAGAAAAAGCCTGCAAACACTCACGTTTGGTATATACAGCCGTCCAAAGGCGACAAGCCCGCCTCTTTCTTCCGCGGTGCGCAATGCTGTCTCGCGGGTATATCCACCAGCAGATATGAATACCCTCTCCTCGCCACCTTCACCACCATGCCATATCTCTCGCAAAAAGTCATTGCTCTCATCCGCACCCGGGACCCTGTCCGCAATCCCGGAAACACGAGACTCGACCACGTGGAGATACGCCAACTTGGGGTGCTTATCACGAAGAGCGGTAGCGAGGTACGCAAAGGTCGGACGCGGGTCCGCCATCTTCATGTCTACAAATCCATGACATTGAGAACACGACAAATCCTGAGTCCATGCGCGTTTACCTTGGAAAGTACTCCAGGGACTGATACGAACACCGACTCGTTCTGGGCCAACCGCATCCACGACGGCGTCGACGACCTCCCTCGCAAATCGCGTACGGCCCTCTTCGTCTCCACCCCATCTATCCGTGCGCGTGTTGGACACGGATTGAAGGAATTGGTCCAGGAGGTAGCCGTTTGCGCCGTGTACCTCCACCCCATCGAATCCAGCACCATATACGGCGTTGCTCGCTGCTTTTGCGTATGTGGCGATGTACTCTTTGATCTCGTCCTCGGTCAACGCACGAGGAGGCTTCGCAGAGCCGGTCAACGCGACGGGCGACGCAGAGACGTACGGAGAAGGTGGATCCTGGTTCTCGAGGACATCTATCTCGGCGGCCCGACCCAGTGCCCACAGCTGAAGAAAGATGTACGATCCCTTGGCATGCACGGCGTCCGTGATCTATACCCACATACACACATCGCCGTCAGATAGGTGTGTAATGAACAACGACCGCCATACCTTTTTCCAACCTTGGATTTGTGCGTTGGTGTAGATCCCGGGGACGTATGCGTATCCCCCTGCGTCATGCGAGATGAAGGTGGCTTCCGTGATGAGCAAGCTCCCCGGCGTGGCACCGCGCTGGGAATAGTATGATGCTTGGTGAGGACCGGGGACGTGGGATGCATACGCTCGGAAGCGGGTCAATGGGGCGAGTACAACGCGGTGCTGGAGGGTTATCGAACCGAGCTTGATGGGCTTGAAGAGCGCGTGCGTCTGCTGTTGAGAGGCCATGCCTTGTAGTGCGTGTCCGAAGAAGAGCGTCGTAGGTGATGTTTTTCCGTGATGATGAACCCGTTCGGTGTCCCATGCTGGCCCATCTTATAGTCGCTGGATGTCGCCGGTGAGGGACAAACCCCGGGACCGGGCCCGAGGAGATTCGTAAGGCGCGTTGATGTGGAGTTGGTCAGACTTGGATTGGTCACCCCCGAGTAGCCTACTATCTCCACGTTCGATATCTTTGACATCTTGCAAAAGAACTACACCGAGCGTTGTTATTCCACATCCAATGTGTTGACTTTCTAACGCAATACATGCGCCATTCTGTCATGGAACTACTACTTGACAAGAGACAAGCATCGAACGATCGTTCTCTCCGTGCTATTGAGTTACGCTCTGCCATGGCAGTGAGATTCAATCACGGCGAACCCCGAGTCATCCAAGCATCGCCCAAGTCATAGTACAACAAGCCCCGTCCGAGCTGTCCATGGAATGATGTCAGTGCATGTCGCCTGCTTCCACCTACGTGAGCCTTAGCTGTGCAGCGAGCCTTTGTAGGGTATAGCACGGGTACGGTAGACACCGCGGGTACGGGTACGGTGTGAGGAAATGCAAACCCGCGCAACACCGTACCCGTATGCACGGTATACCGTACACCGTACGGGTTTGGCTGTAGGTCTTGCTGTAGATTCAGTCGCCGATTCCGATGCCTCGCAAACCTCTCTCTTGACTATTTCCATGTTCAATCAGCTCTCAAGTTCTTTGTATATGATTCTCAAGACTGGTCTGTTTCCACTTACTGATTCCATCATGGCATGCCACTGTTGCAGCTGGATCATGATATGTTGTTCTATTTTGTGTTGCATTCTGATGCACATCATAGATTTTGGCTGCAAAATAGTACAGATTAAACAGCAGTGGACAAGTACATATGAGGGATGCAGCGTCGCAGCAATGTACTAATTCCCTTCTTGTTCAATGTCCCTTACCATGGCTGATGCTAATGCCTCTTTGACATGGTCTGATTCAGTTTCATCAGCACACTCTGTTGACTCGGTGTCTGTCAAGACTTCTGTCAACGCTGCTGTGACAAAGAACATTAAGCTCATTGTCCCTGTTACAGTTGACCTGGGTAGGGACAAACGTAGCCTTGCAAAGGTTTGAGAATGAGGATTGTCATGAAGGGATGATGAACAAGGACTTGTCGTAAAGGTAAGGATTCGCTTGTGGTAGCGACGAGGACTAGGATTCACCTAAGGGTTCTTCCCGTAGGTCGACGAGGAGCTACCTTGAAGAATCGGTAGGAGCTTGGCAGGGGATGTCCAACGGGACCAGGATGAGGAGTGAAGTCGCTAGTGGATTGTGCAAGGAATACAGGTATATCACAAGGAGGTCTAAGCTAAGGAGTATGAATGGGAGACGAGGGTTTATATATCTGAGTCGTAGAATATGATGGAACTCCTTGGAATGTTTATGAGTAAGCAGAGAAGGTCATGGAATGTCAAAGAAGGAAACATGAGCCAATGGTGCAAGAAGAGCAGAAGGTAAGAGCCAATGGCAAAAGAAGAGCGCTTGGTAAGCGCAGTGGAAACCGGTGGAATCCTATGGAATGATTGGTAATACAGCTGTGTCATGTGACACTAAATAAAGGTGCAAGAAAGACGAGAGAAACAAAGGGGAAATCGTAACAGTCCCTCCCTTGAAGAAAGTCAAGATCTCAGTGTCTTTGTCTTTGTCCAACCCCTCTCGCTCATCTAGCTCTATGAAGCCCATCATCAGCATTGTTGACAACTCTGACTCTGCCAAATCTGACTTGATTCCTGTTGCCGACAATACTCCAGTCGCTGACCTTGACCTCGAGGCACAGCTGAGTAAATCAAATCAAGTACATGCTATATATCTACTCACTCGCTTTATAGACACGATCAAAAAGACATGGCGTTCGCCAATCTACTCTCTGTTTAAGCTTGATTCTATCTCGATCGAATATCATGACGGTAGACTTATTCACTTTTTTCCATGTGGTGCACACAAATGCAAGACTTCAGTGGGTGGGGTCCTTTGCTATCAGGATTCCAAAGATAAGTCCTCGACTGCCAACTTGAAGAGCCATGCGATTATGTGCTGGGGTAAAGATGCAGTTGATGTTGTGATACACGAGCCTTTCTTTGTTTGGGTTCATGGTTGTGGTGTGCACTGATCATGCTCCCTGATTTAGTTGACATTGTGAAGCCACTGGCATCGAAGAAGCAGAAGCTGGTGGAGACAGAGTAGACAGGATGGTACTAGATAGTATAACTTGTTTACAATTTGGTGTACTCATTGCGCAGTGACCTGCAGGTCCTTTCATCACCGCAGGTATATAGATATACCGTGGGTTGCACAGATTACACCGTATCCAGGTCGTGGTGTCTGCAGGTATGGATATGGTGTCAGCCACCTGACATGTGGTCAGACCCGTGCTATACCCTAAGCCTTTGAAATCAGCTTCAAGTTCCTGATATGTGACAAAGGCACTAGATGCACAGAGAAGACCAAGTCAGTACAGGTACAGTACATGAATATTGCTTACCCTTAGCATCGAGTAGAGAAACTGAGGGGAGCATTGTGTCACTATGCTATGTACTAATTGGCACCTGAGCACATGGTGTGTTCTCTAATGAACACCACATAGGAAAATGGAGATATATGCAACTAGAAGAATTCCCCTCAAGTTGAGCAAGAACACCATTTTTCACCAGTTTCAACCTGAGCAACTTGAGCTCTAATTGTTTCAACATCATGGCCTCAACAGAGACTCTAGCCCTGGCTTGCTTGATGCAGATATCTAGCCCTATTATTTCTTTTTTGCAGTCATGAATGGACCCATGCATTCACATGCTTGTACCATATCTTCTCATACTCAAATTGGAGCTTGTGCCTGCAGTAGATATGATTGAGTTTCATCACCAGTGTGACAATTTTTCTCTATCAACAAAGCAATCCAAGGAGAACTCATGCTATCACCTTTGATGCTCAACTCAGTCATTAATTGCAACATAGTTTCATCTAGGTCAGGCAGGATGTGCATGCTTTTGCCCAAGGTATGATGATAACAAAGATGGAGAGGGGGAGAATTGGAAAGAACTACTGACACATAAAAAGTCACAAGACAATGGCAGTGGTTGCATGTGGTAACAGAACAAGAATTGATGGCCATTGAGATTGATTGCTGGTATCACCAGCTTTTGTTGCCATGGAGTTAAGGCTAGCTTTATAAGCTTGATTGGTTTGCATCTTAAAGTCAAGGTCAGAGGTCAGGTGCATCAGAGGAATCAGCAAATGTGACTATGCATATACCATTTGCTTTCCTTTTCTTGCAGCCTAATATGACTGCTCAGGAACAGGAATGAAGTGCAAAGCCTCATTGAATTCTGCTCCTTCACAGATCTCATTGCACAGGGCACAGTAGTGCTGCAGCACAGGTTGAGAGGTGAGTGGATCAGCCATGGCGGGTTGGTCAGATGTGATGGATTGGTTGGACATGGCAGATGGAATGGACAGAGTGGAATGGATGGACAAAGCAGTTCAGTTGGGGGAAACCAGCCGAAGGGAATGGCCATCCTAGGGCTTGCTAAGCTGTGTGTTCCATATCATATACCAGTGATCATACCATGGAAAGTCTTTCAAAATCACTGCATGTATATTTGCTGTGTCCATACTGGGTTGAACACTATGTCCAGCAGGGTGGAGAGTGCAATGATGCTGTACAAAGAACCTACAAAGACTTTGGGAGATGAGTGACACCGAAGACCAAAAAGAGACAACTTACTACTTGAGTTGGTAGGAGAATGAGGTGATGAGCTCCATGGGCATGGCAACATATCATGCTTGCCATTCCAGGTCCTCACTGAAGATAAATTGCATGAGGCAAGCATAAATAATGTCTTTGCCAGATGGTTTCATGGAATTCTCAGAAAAAAGGACATGGAAATCAGCTGAGTGGGACTTGAGCCCTGCAATGAGATGATCTGTCACGGTGTGTCCCGTGATCCAGTGGATAGTGAATTTGTCTGGTGTTGACTCGGATGGACGAACACTGCCAGGCCTGGATCCCAGTCATGAGCCCGAGTGTCGGTAGGAGGCTTTTGAGGTGCTAGGTGGTGAGCGCCTATCAATGAACCGAAGCGGGCTACCTGCAGTCGTGCTGACCAACGTGTTTGGCGCTGCACAGGCATTACTGTAAAACTTAAACGCAGTTGGTGGAATCGACAGGACAAAGAACTTTCAAAAGATGAGTCCTTGTATTTACATGCACTGGCATAACATATCAATATTACCATAATATCCAGGAGGGTATCTACGACCTTTGCATTGCGCAAGTCAGAATGGAACTGTGACGGTTGGGCAAAAAGCCAAAGGCTTTCCCGGCCCTGAACTGGACCCAAAACCGTGGGGCGAGAGCAAGTTGTGAGGACCGAAACAGCGGGGCTCATTGCGACAAGAGTTGAGTGACGCAGCGCCGGACATGAGTCTATGCGAGTAGCTTGAACACAGCCTGTGAGTGGGAGCGGCGGGCTGTTGCGAAAAAACGAGCATATCACCAAGTCACAACCAATAGTGGCTAGCCGAGGTCGGGAGAGTACGAAGAGAAGCAACGAGGAACCAGTCCACGCCCGCCTCGTGCCTCGGCTATACGTCTTTGTTACTCTTCCGTACGTTTGTTTGTATCGTAGGATAACTGCTCATATGTGAGTGGGGGAAGCGGGTATTATCGCACACCATCTATCCTTGTAAACAGGCCAATTGTTGTATCCAAAGGGTATTAGGTTTTCAGGCAGGCAGGTAGTCCTTTGATCGGCCTCAAGGTGCCATGGGTACCACAGTCGGACTGGGAGGTCAGGCTGATAACTCAAATCGACTGATGAGCACAAGGCGCTAGAACGAAAAAGAAGTAACCCTCGCATTTGATACATGCGACCGTCCAAAGGCGAAAGCCCTCCTTGCTCTTCTGCAGCGCGGTCTCGCAGGTATATCCACCAGCCGATACGAATACCCACCATTCCATATCTCTCACAAAAAGTCATTGTCCTTACCTGCAAGCGAAGCTATGCTAGGTTTCCCGCCACAGGAGGCTCAATCGCATGGAGATATGCCAACTTGGGATGCTTATCACGAAGCGAGGTGTACCGGTCGCGGATCCGGCATCTTCATGTCTACAAACCCATGGAAAATGAGCACGACAGCATTGAAATCAGTTCAAGGACGCTTACCTTGGAAAGTACTCCAGGGACTGATACGAACACCGACTCGCTCTGGGCCCACTGCATCCACGACGGCGTCGACGACCTCCCTCGCAAATCGCGTACGACCTTCTTCGTCTGGAACCCATCTATCCGTACGTGTGTTGGACACGGATTGAAGGAACTGGTCCACGAGGTAGCCGTTTGCGCCGTGTACCTCCACCCCATCGAATGTAGCACCATATATGGCGTTGCTCGCTGCTTTTGCGTACGTGGAAATGTAATCCTTGATCTCGTCCTCAGTCAATGCGCGATGTAACCAGTCAACGCAATGGGCGACGCGGAGACATAAAGAGAATGCAGATCTAGATTTCCTCGAGGAGATCTATATTGGCAGTGATGCAAGCAGGAGAAAGATGTACAATCCCTTGGCATGGATGGTGCCCGTGACCTACCATCAGACAGGTTTGGAATGGAGAAAAGAATAAAAAAAACGCGTACCTCTCAATTCGTGCATCGGTGTAGATCCCTGGGACGTGTGCGTATCCTCCTACATCATGAGAGATGAGAGTACCTTCCGCGACAAGCAAGTTCTCTGGAGTGGAACCAGGCTGAGAACAGTACGACCGGGGACATGTGCTTGGAAGCGGGTCAATGGGACGAGCACAACGCGGTGCTGGAGGGTTATCGAACCGACCTTGATGGGCTTGAAGAGCGCGGGCGTCTGCTGTGCAGAGACCATGGGCGGTGTGCAAATTAGGAAAGAATATTAATGAGCAGCAGCCCGAGGGAGATTTGTAAGGCAGTCGTTGACGGACAAATGCGGCACGCCGTGGTCACATTCATCTCCGCGTTCGCATCGCCCGATGAGTCTTTGCTTGACTAGCTGTCTGCTAACCGGGCAGGTCTGGCTTTGCTGAGAGGCTAGCTTGATTGGCATGGATGACGCGGACGCTCATGTCATCATAAGTCATGATGGGCCCAGTGTGACGGACGGTTCAGCTGACAGCTAGCCATAAGTTGACTTCATGATTGCGACGCATCGTGATCCAGTTCAAAGCGGTTCTGTGACAGCCGCACTATATCCATGATGCGTAGGGCCACTGTGTGTTACCTCTGCTGTTTGTGCGGTACGATCATCGCACCCATTGACTGGATAAATGGCGAACCCGGGGGCCCAAGGAACGTCGCATCTAGCAGGAAACGTTATTGCTCGGATCCAACAACTTTGAGCACTGGACGGACGCTGAGTAAACCGTACACATAGGCAGTGCACTTGTCTTGCTCATCGCCGCAGGCCCCGGGCCACGCCACACCGCGTCTCGGACGGATTGCAATGCATCCCCCAATGATAAGATGAGAATGGCGTTACCAAAGTGGCTAGTTTCCGTTATGCAGTGTAGAGGGAAAGCTGCCGAGCCTCTCGATGATTCGCTGAAAACCATGTAAGAACTCGTACCGCAGTGCTGCACAGTCATCTCGAATGATGGTGGTGCTTACTTTGTCATGACCAGACACCCTTGCAGACGTATAATGGACGCATTTCTTACAGCGTACATGTGCGTGATCCCGCACAGGCACGGGTCTTCCAGTGACCATAAATCATATTTGCATGCACATCGACTTGGAGCAGATCCGTATTCACAACTGCGCAAGAACTTCACTCTTTGCTAACAACTAGCATCAGTCATGGGTTCAATAGAGCAAACGCCCGCGCTCTTCACGCCTATCAAGGTCGGTCGGATGACCCTCCAGCACCGCGTCGTGCTCGCACCATTGACCCGCTTCCGAGCGTATGCATCCCATGTCCCCGGTCCTCAACAAGCATCGTACTATTCCCAGCGCAGTTCCACGCCGGGAAGCTTGCTCGTCACGGAAGCCACTGTAATCTCTCATGATGCAGGAGGGTATGCACACGTCCCAGGGATCTACACCGACGCGCAAATCCAAGGTTGGAAAAAGGTATGTGTCTCTTTGCCGCTAGTCCGTTACAAACCCGTCTGACAGCGTTGTGCAAGTAGATTACGGACGCCGTCCATGCCAAGGGGTCGTACATATTTCTCCAGCTGTGGGCACTGGGTCGGGCTGCTGACATAGATTTCCTCGAGAATCAAGATCCGCCTTCTGCGTATGTCTCCGCATCCCCCATCGCGTTGACCGGCTATTCGAAGCCACCTCGTGCATTGACTGAGGACGAGATCAAAGAGTACATCGCCACATATGCAAAAGCAGCGAGCAACGCCGTGTGTGGTGCTAGATTCGATGGGGTAGAGATACACGGCGCAAATGGCCACCTCGTGGACCAATTTCTGCAATCCGTGTCCAACATACGCACGGATAAATGGGGTGGAAACGAAGAGGGCCGGACAAGATTTGCGAGGGAGGTCGTCGACGCCGTCGTGGATGCAGTGGGCCCAGAGCGAGTGGGTATTCGTATCAGTCCCTGGAGCACCTTTCAAGGTGAGGTCCCTAAGCTTTGAATCTGCATTCTTATCGCACTCAATTTGCCATGCTTTCATAGACATGAAGATGGCGGATCCGCGACCGACATTTGCCTACCTTGCTACCGCTATTCGCAATAAGCATCCAAAGTTGGCATATCTCCACGTAATCGAGCCTCGCTTGCAACTGGAATTGGGTGCGGACATGGCCTCGATCGCAGATCAGGATAACGACTTTTTGCGAGAGATTTGGAGCAGTGGTGGAGGTGGTGAAGAAAGGGCATTCATCTCGGCCGGTGGGTACAGCCGCGAGACAGCATTGGAAACTGCGGAGGACAAGGGAGGGCTTTTCGCATTTGGACGATTGTATATATCAAACGTAAGAGTTGCTTCTTTTGGGCTGTAGCGCGCTGTGCTAATCCGTCGATTTGGTTATCAGCCTGACCTCCCGGTTCGGCTACAGAGGAACCTACCCTTGACGCCTTCCGACCGTTCAAAGTACTACCTGAAAGGAAATTTGACACCCTTTGGATACAATGATTGGCCATTCGCGGATGGCACTGTCACAGAGATAGATGGAAAGGCCTGAAGTAATATCCGTTTCGACGAAACGACGAACACATGACATCCTCCGACATATTCGCTAGTGATGGCATGAACTGTACCTTTATATGTTGTTTAAAGGCGTGGCGATAGACCTATGACTGAACGATTATACAGATTTACCTCTCTACCCTTCACAAAAAGCCGAGCTGTTTCAGACGTTCGAGTACAATCTGGGGAGTTGCCAACTTCAAGGTCCGCAAGATGAGGGTCAGGCACTTCGAGAAAGGAACGGCATACATACCTTGTTGTACATGGATACCATGGAATCCTGGGCCATCGTGCTTCCTGTCGAAACATCAACTTGTGCTGATGCATGAGTGTCACTCACCTTGGGTAGTCAGATTTGTGCTCTTGAGTCTCTTACAGGTCGTCTCGACTGCAAAGCGAGGCGAAATAGCTCGCATTGTCACGACGCTCGCCTCGCTTATTTCCGGGTGCGGCCGAAAGAGCCTCCGTCAAATACATGGACTGCAAGTGCTTCGAGAGGCGTATAGGAAGTGTCATCTGCACGAGTGTCGTATACACCGCGGCCCGGCCGTAGTCAATCGTCTGAACGCGCCGTTTTCGAGATGTCCTGAACAATGTCAACGGTTAGAGATGGAGAGTGTGAAGAAGAGCTCATTAAGTATCGATCATGATGGTTGTAAGTTTGTATGTATACGCCCTGACTCCGCCGCCAAGTTGAGGGTTGGCACCAGTCCAGGCTACGGAGTCAGCGCTCCTGCAGACAAAGTGCTCGTGCACCTCATATCGACGGTATCGACGGCTCGACTCGTACCTCATTATACTACGATCCGGTCACCAGACTACTCGAAATTCTTTGAAAAAGGCCCCCTCATATTCCTGAAAAACGTTTTGATGATAGTATGGTTTGTCCGGTACAACTGTTCGACCCGTCCATATGCCTGGTACACCCCCCCCCCCTTTTCGTGTCTTTTTTGCTCTCTGCTCTTTCTCACCATCTTCTTGCGACGCTCAGGATGCGAACTATGGCTCTTACCGTGTATCGGATACGTGGCAGCCTCGCGACATGAGGTACTAGCATCATCGCCAAATGGGTTCGTGTTCATATTCGCCTTCTCGCCAAATGTTAACATTCATTAAAAAACATGCCTTTAGACCCTATGTGCAGGAGTTCGGACCAGGTGGCAAACTCAAGCCCATGCACATGGACCATTGACAGAGGATTGCTACGCACTAGTTTTCATCACCCGACATCTTCACCGATGATGCACGACCATCGGTCTCGCCTCAGCGTCAGGCGACAAGTTCGTGTTATGCGTGATGTGCAGGGTTGCTCCATAAACTCAATATTGCGTGTTCGATACAGGTGTTTTCGTGCCCTTCAAAGCTTCATGCTCAGATCCACCCGTCGGGGAATCTAGGACGGCCCATCAGTCGGCACTGGCAGAACCTTCTCTCATTGCAGTAGGTCTTACCCTGTTCATTATATCTCTACTGAAGGCAAGTTACCTTTATTGCACAGACGATTCTTTGAAACGCGGAAACATGCTTTTGTCTTTGTTGTTAACTTGAATGTCGAATGTGAGTAAGCCAATAATTATTGTGAGTCAGGTGAATAGATTAGGAATATCTGGTCTTCAGATAGGCTTCACACGGCTGCCATTACAGCACGATGTCAAGGGGATGCTGAAACAAAGTAGTTCTGAGTCGCATCGCACAGGCGTAATACGTTATGGGCGGACAATGCGAACGTCGGCATTCCATAAGGTGGGAGCGAAAATGACCATGGGTCGGCCACACCAAAAGTTGTACTGGTAATTCAGCGCTCAAGAATACCGCCAAGCCGATACGGTCGTCAAAACATTCAGGCTCATAGTTGTGAGCACTGAACTGAACGGCCGTGACCATGCGTTCCATGCCCGTTCGGAAGCAACAGTTCAGGTATGCGCTGTTACAAACACGGATTTGAACACGACAACGTGGCCCCGTGACACTCCTCCCTTGTCCGCACGAAAACGGCCGTTGACAGGGTTTAAGGGTGTCGAAGCGTTAAGTAATGTCCAGATGGATGGGATATCGTGCCTCGCATCTTGAAAAGGAACCGGTAAAGTTGTCGGTCCGCCCGCCGATAATCGAATCCCCGTTCCATCACAACAAGGCTCAGCTGTGTTCGGATACGTCATGGAGTCATCACACTTTGTCAGCCCATCAACTCACACGATGCAGGTACACACGCATCCCAGATAGCTACATCGATTTCCTGAATCCAAGGTTGGAAATAGGTGCGCCGCGCATCGACTTTTTTTTCGCCTTTTTATCGCACGGTGCTTCAGATATATTCCC
Source organism: Veloboletus limbatus (assembly GCA_038088635.1). NCBI lineage: Eukaryota > Fungi > Basidiomycota > Agaricomycetes > Boletales > Boletaceae > Veloboletus > Veloboletus limbatus. Next base: position 34,781 of record JBBPJJ010000036.1, read on the forward strand.
CTGAGAAGTCGGATCGATCCCATCATCAACCTTGAACCATCCGATTCTCATGCTCATAACGCACGTTACATGACATGTGTCAATCACATCAGCTCATATAGTACAACCCCAAGCCTTCAGTCCCCTTTTGCCGTCCCGCTTGTTAATCCTTTGTTCTCCGGGATGCTCGAAATATCTGGTGGCTCCATTGACTGCATTGTCCCCGATGACCTGACTATCCCGCAGTTTTTCCTCGATTCGCACCACCCACTGCGACCGGCCCGCAAGACTGGTATCCCGTGGTTTGTTGAGGACGCGACTGGGAGACCCATCGGTTTTGAGGAAGTACGTGGTAAACCCGTCCACCATGCTCCAGTCCTGACAAAAATACTAGTTACGTACTCGAACGTTCGGACTTGCCAATGGGCTCACATCACGATATGGTATCAGTGAGTCTGGGAGTGCGCTGACTCTGTTCTGTAATCTCACGCTGTACGGTGACGCACTATGCAGAGGAGAACGACGTCGGTATGTGCCATCGCTTGTGTGTTCGTCTGTACGTGCTGAGCATGTGCTCCAGTGGTGCTATTCTCCCCAAACCATGTCGGTGCGTCGACGTCCTTTGATTGAAAAAGCATGTGTTGTATCTCTTCGCTCCCTTTAGATTGGCCACCAGCCGTGTGGGCGACGCATAGACTGGGTGCCATCGTCTCGTCAGTCGTGTTTTCTGTCTATCAGAATCCTCAAACTTTCACCTAACTTCATGTGTGTGACTATGCATATAACACAGATCCGTGAACCCGTCATACACCACCGACGAGCTGCTATACCAAATACAAGCCACGAATGCGACCCTCATCATTACCCACTCGGAGTCGTTGAGCACTGCTGTGTCTGCTGCGCGCCTGGCCGGCATCCCAAAATCACGCATTGCAGTCTTTGACAGCGTTCGTGGAAGCACTGACATCGCTACTCATATGACCGTGGAGGCACTCATACAAGAGGGTTTGGGAATGGACCAATGTTTCGTCGAGCGCAAGCTCAAGCCTGGCGAAGCCAGGTCCAAGGTTGCCTTTCTCCAATTTTCCAGTGGGACGACTGGTAAGCCCAAAGTGAGGCGCCTTGAGCTTGCACTTTAGCAGGTTGCTGACCCTAGGGTGCCAGGCGGTGGCTATCCCACATTATGCCCCTATCGTAAATATCATTCAGATGGCTCTGCACCACAAGATCAACCAGGGCGCTTTCACGTGGGAGGACCAGAGATTTCGCCCTGGAGATGTAGCCGCTGGGAGTAAGTCGACCCAACGTGTGTGTTTCTTCAACCCGATGCTGATCAACGGCCCAGTACTACCGTTTTATCGTAAGTCGATCTTGTATCCATCCTTGGACCAGTCTGAAGCATTGAAACCAAGATATCTATGGTCTTCTGGTCTCTGTAAGTTTTGCACGCTTCGTGCACGGTATCTTGCGTCATTCACGAACGACCTAAGGTGCACTTCTTGATCTTTTGTGGTGTAAGGTCCTATTTTCCCACAGACGACATCGTGGTGACCGCATCCCTCAGGTCACCTTGGTGGTTGTCCCAAGGTTCAGCTTTAAAGACTTTTTGCAGAGTATATCTCGGCACAAGATAACAGTTTTACTGTAATTCTCGCATGTGTTCGTTCTGGCTCAATTAACCGACATTATTATAGGCTTGTGCCTCCCCAAATCGTGTTGCTTTGCAAGGTAGGTTCCAGTGACTTCCATCATGGATAGTAATCCAACGGCATTAGCTTCCGGAAGTCAAAAAGTATGACCTCTCAGGCATCAGATATATGATCTGTGGTGGAGCATCCCTGTCCGCGGAGCTCATGGCACAGGTTTCAAAAGTCCTTCCCAACGCGCAAATTGGCCAAGGCTATGGTGTGTCTCATTTCTGTCAGCTGGAATGTCCCCCGTCCTGACGAGGTCGGCTGTAGGTATGACCGAAACGGCGTCTGCGATTGCCATGTTTTCTACGAAGTCGAGGATCGGAGTCCCCGGTAGTTCTGGGAGGCTTATCCCTGGCGTCGTCGCTCGCGTCGTGAAAGCAGATGGTACTCCCGCAGGATTCAACGAGCCTGGCGAGCTGCAGGTGAAGGTGCCATCAATAGCGCTTGGGTACTGGAACGACGAGAAGGCGTGAGTTCACTCGGTTTTTTTTTTCGTGGCCGGATGCTTTCGGAGCTCAACAGAACATAGGACAAAAGAGGCATTTGTAGATGGGTAATCTTACTGTCTCGATGTCTCACTTGACTCGGGAACTGACTCCAGGGCGCAATAGGTGGCTTCGCACAGGCGACGAAGTCTCCATCAATGAAGACAAGGAAGTGTTCATCATGGATCGTCTCAAAGTGAGACCCATCGTTCCAAGCGTATTCCCTGCGCTGACGCACTGGCAGGAAATGATTAAAGTCAAGGGGAACCAAGTAGCACCCACTGAGGTGGAAGGCTGCTTGCTGAGCATGCCCGAGATCACCGACGCATGCGTCGTTCCCGTTCCAGATGACTATAGTGGCGAAGTGCCCATGGCATTCGTCGTGCTCCACCCGCGCATCTCCAGGCGTGTCGCAGACGACTTGGATGAAGCGGATAAAGTCAAAGCCGCGATCAGAAAGGTGCGTACTGATGTCGTTCGAGGATAATTCGACGATGAGTCAATGGAACGACAGTTTGTGGCGGATCACAAGGTGGGGTATAAGCATCTTGCGGGAGGTGTCGCGTTCGTCGATGCGATACCGAAGAATCCGAGCGGGAAGCTTCTTCGACGTGTGTTGCGGGATCGTGCACGAGAGATGAGGGTAAAGTCAAAGGCTAAGCTCTAAGACGAACTAGGTCCTACGTGTGATCATGTTTCATCTTATCTTATCTTGATTCTTCGGTGCGCTCTCACGCAACACAGCCACGCGCCAGTGATGCGCCAAGCCCACAGCGCTCTGACTGTCTTTAGCCCATGACGATAATCCTGCATGCATTGGTCACCGGATAGTTAGTCTCGCACCCTCGTCATGGCGCGGCACTCTTCAACACGCTGAAGCGTAGGTATACGTTCATCGTCTTCTTTTCAAGATAAAATATCCCTACAGAGCAGCATAAGCCGATCTGGAAAGTCTCACGCGCGCCACACCGTCAAACGTCGCTGCACGATCACGACGAACACCAGGGTGAATCACCACTTTGGATCGTTGGGTGAGAGTGCTGTAGACGAAGACGCATATCTCGCTGCTATGCGTGAACATTACACCACAGACAAGGCGCTCGCCTACGCCCAACTCCATGGCCTAGTTTCCCCACGTTCCTTGGGCTGTACTGGCACTTGTTCGCTGAACCATTCCCGTATTCCTCCGGGGGCAGGAGTCGATTGACAGAATTGTTTGGGGCAGCACTCCAACCCGCCGCTGACGGTGTCCTGCGAATGGGGGATCCGGCTCGCCCAGCTCTGTCGCCTCGCAAGCCATGATGGGCAGTCCGTCCCTCGGCGGTACGCTATCCCCGTCCATACCATCATCAATCAGCCTGTCATCCCACGCACTGCATGAAGCATACACGTCTCTTAATTCCGGTATTCCTGTCACTGCGCCAGCGCATCAACATGGTATCTGTTTATTGTTCCAGCTTGCCCTACGCTCAACAAAAGGAAAGAGGTAGAATCAAGATTATCACGCTTGCTGGATGGGAGGATGAGTGACATATTTGCATATTGCCTCAAAATGCTTTTTATTCGAGTCCTCCAGCGTCCTTCCCGCCGCAGAGGTCACACTGAAGGCAACCGCGAAATGGTGAGGGAACAAGGCGAGTAACGAGTCTGTGACACGACGGTATCACAGGTGAAGTCAGAAAAAGTGTCTAGTGCAAGTCACTAGAGCCTGATGCTTGAAGCTCGACGTCGAATGATTTGTACATTCTAGACGACGTTCTATCAGCTCTGTGGAAATTGGATCGCATGACCCGGCGCACGGCCCCGGCTACGAAGTCGGCTACCGAACAGGGAAGTAATCCGGTTACTGGGTGCCGATGGTAACCGAGTGGTAGCTGCGGCTAATGGCTGCTGACCGTTGATTCTTACCAATATCCGCTTTACTGACGGTGACCTTGAATGGGGTTAGCGGACTGTACTCGGTGGTGGGTTCAGTAGCCGGAATGGACGGCCACCTCCGTCTCACAACGACATTGGGCGTAGTGGTTACTGCCGTGGCCCGTATTGCTTACTTAGCCCCTTTTACATTGGATTAGCTTCCCTTTCCCGCCTTTACGTGTGTGTACACGGACTACTGTCGACTCCTTATACCACTAACCCCCTCGGGGTAAGCCCAAGGGGTATGCGTCACGAGTGACGTGTTGTCGGGGAGGTGCGCCATTAATGACTCGACCATATTTAGTTGACCATCACGGGCACATACTAATCTAGCACTTGTCTGACAGAGAAGAGCTATTTAGGATGAAAATTGATATTTTACTGTTTCTTCATCCCGAGAACTCGTGTCTCCTGGCAACATTTCCACCCTGATGGTGTGAACGACGGACTGGGATTATCGATCATCGGTCTCCTTGATACACTTCTTTCAAAAGTGATCATGTCTTGGAGTGCTTTAACGTGTGTGTCCTTCAACGTGAACGTGATGCTAGGTGATCACTTACTTGACCTTACCGCTACCTTCCTTGCTTGCTTTCCGCGCCCTCTTGGCGGCCGTGTTAATGTCCTCGCTGATCACCTCGAAGATAGTGTTCAGAAGATCGAGCAGTGTTCCTGGCCATCGGCTGCCAGCTCACCGTGCACCGATGAGTTTGTGCGTTTCTGTAGCCAGATTAATTCTTTACATATGTTGATGCATTTCGAAGCGACATGTGCTAAGACCGGCCTATTACACAATATAGCTCCCTAATTTAGTAAAATTATAATATATATATATATACCAAATGTAGCAGTTACTTCCCACATGCAGTGAGTTCATGAAGAGAGGGTATGGGTTTTGAACAAAAATCCCCGGAAAAAAAAAAATTCCGAAAACTGTATGTGCTGTGAAGGTGCATGGGCTATGTGTTACAAGGGAGTGGAGTGCACACCCCTCAGAACCACTTGCACTCCCCTAGGCACTTGCGTTCGAGACCATCGGTAGCTAGATGCAGACGGGATGAGTTTGACAAACAACAACATTGATTGCGATCAACGCTTACATTCGAACTCTCCAGCGTCCTGGGAATCCACAGGGTATGCGGAGACAGCTGCGAGTCGCGAGGCAAATATCAACGCGATCGCCAGAACGTGAGACAGCCCCAAGGTGAGTTGCATGTTGGCGCGCGAGGACGAAGTGATGTTGAAAAAATAAAATAAAACGACGTGTTCACCTGTCTTCTGCAGGTTGAGGAGCTGATCTGGCAGCCTCACCGATCAGAACCTTTTCCAGAATTTATATCACGGAAAAAGGATCTTTGCCGAAATTGGATGATCCCACTGGAGAAATTTTACATCACAAACCATTGTGCTGTGCTGCCACGCTGGCAAAGCCAGTGTACGGCAGCGTCGCAGGGGCATGTTGACATAATTTACCCAGCAGTAGCACATGGCTCAAAAGAGACACTCAGGCTTATAACGTAAATCTGCAGGACTGGAGAGGGCTGGTTCCATGGCGTATCGTCGAGTCTATAGAATCAGTAAATCACCTAGTACCACACGTACGTGGAATTTGAATGTGAGAACCAATATGGACGTGATAGACGCAATCGTCGAAAGTACTGAGCACATGCGGTGCTGCAGGTTCCATCAGATGTGACAGCACCGCCGCTCGTAATGGATTCGTCATTTAAGATAGCCGGCGTCCGGGCGCATTCAGGGTGTGCATATTTTCCGCGGTTAAAATTTTGATTTGTCTCGATTGCACAGTAGCCTAAACTGCCGCCTCGTACACAACTTCGTTGATGCAGTCTATATCACCGACTCCGGATTACCGAGAAAGAACACCGATACGACGTAGGTGCCGCGTCAATGGGGATGGGTTTGTCGGCAATAACCGAAACGATCGATCCGACAGCGATGTTTCTCGGCGCCGGCATCGCGGCGACTTGGCTCTTGAACCGCAATTCCGAGATTGACACCAGACTTTGTGCTCGCAGGCCCAAGCCCTATGATAGGCCAAAGTCCGAGAGGCTGTATTGCTCCTATACTTTTCCGTTGGCGATGCGCATGATAATGAACTGGGGAGACACGCGGTCAGTCATAATCGCACGAAAATTTTATCCAAAGCGCGAGACTCACAGTAAACAGGACATGGATCGACATGAAAAGGATCGGGATCTGGCTTTCTATCCCACACGAAACCGTAAACGCAATCCCCCGCCATCGCATACTCGTTGGGCAGTGCGCTTTCCGCGATGATCAGGATTATACTAGCGTACGTCATTATCTCCCTCTCCCTTGAAGTATGCGGAGTAGTGTGCACCGCTATTCCCAGACGTAGATCATGAACATGAGGATGACATTGGGTCCGACCGAGATAGAAACATAGGTGACACCGACGCTGGCGGCTAGGCAAACGAAAAAGTCACCGGAACGGACGCCAGAGTAGTTCAATTCAATGATTCCAAACACCGAGTGACAGGAGGTAGAGAGCGGACATGAGAACGGGGATTAGAGGTGGTCTGGAAGGAACAAGGGATGACGTATGAAAACATACCAAGAGTAGTGACCCACAGGATGTACGGGAGAATCTAGACCAGAACGTTGTCGTGGGACATCGGAAGATCTAGCTTCGGCAAGCATCCACGAGACATGGCCTTTAGCATTCATCACAAAGACGAACTCGACTCACCAACAGTATCATGACTCCGAGTCATCAACTGCAAAATGGTGATACCACGCAGAGGCATGTGTCTTGCGATACACTGTGAGAGCGAACACGACTAGACAAGCAAACGAATGAAATCTACTACACGTGAGTTCGTTCGGAGAGACTTGAAAAAACGGCCAAGCCTCGAACCGAAGCTGCCCAAATAAGGAAAGCTTACAGCAACGAATGTTGGAAGCAACGAGTCGGACAGGCTGAGACTTGATCACACTGGACCCACCCTCGAAGGGCATGAATATCCAAATATCATGCACCACAGAAGAGGGATACGGTACCGAATATCGCAAAGGAAGCGACTGGTACGAGTATTCGGTGCCCCGGCGACTTTGTCGGGACTTGAGAGGTCACTACAGCTGTACTATAAGTTGAACGCCTGTTCCGTGCCATTCAGTGATCAGCGCAAAACACCACCGAACATGGTCCGTGAACAGAGTGTGGAGAGAGTGAATACTTACCGTGCAGGATGCCATTGAAAGCGTTGCCGATGCTAGATCGAGCTTTGAAACAGTGGGTCGGAAGATCTGGTGTTTGGTACTAGGATATCCTCAGAGGCAGGGATAAGCCCTAAATCATACTGCTAATATATCGACACACGCCTACAGATCATATACCTTGAAGTTGGCGCCCAGGTAAGTGATATATCGTACTGACCGCTCGCAGGTTGACGAAGAGCTGTGATTGCAGAGCAGTGCGGGTGTCATGTTCACTGCAAGTTTACTGAGAAAAGACCGAAACTATCAAACTTCTGTCTGTGGACGTCCGCCATCGTCATACGGTCACAACTACCCCTATCTATTACTACCAATGGCGACTCCGTCTATTCTGATCTCTCCGTCATCTCGACCCCGCTATTAGTAGATGATGATGCTCATGCTATTCATCTAGCTTGTCACATCGCTGCCTTGAATCAGGTGAACACGCCTTGTCGACTCACACGCTCATGACTTTGAAAGGTGTCGACACTTGACTGTTTCGACATCTAGATTCATCCATTCCCTACATGAAGCGGACACCGCATGCCACACCAGAACTTCCGACGGTCTATGGTACAAGTCAAACCTTTCTCCCCCTTGCGGCGTGCGCGTGCTCTATGTATTTACACGTGCTGCACGTTCAAAACCAGTCATTTGGGCTGGGATCGAGGCTGTCGCTGGCTAGATGGCAGAGATAAGTCTTACGAACAATATCCTTGCATATTGCGCTCACCTTCCATCTCCCCACTGCCCTGGGCATTTGGGACAGGCGAGGCAATCGCGAGTTGCGAGGCAACTACGAACGCGATCGCCAGGACGCGAGACAGCAGAGTGAGTTGCATGTGTATGCGAGAGGAATGTCTGCCTCGGAGGAGCTGAAGAGGTCACGGATACCTAACCCTTGGGGTGATTTATACGTCTGAACGCTGCCGTGTGGGATGTTGCATCGTGAAACCCAACTTACGCAAGGCTGTTGCGGCACCATGTGGCAGCAGTCCTTGTATTGATGTGCGCGCCACGGTATTGTCATCTAATCTTGGCCGCATCACAGGAAGAAGTGCTAATATTGAACGCAAGTTCTGCAGACTATCGGTGCTATGTCGATAGAATGGTTCAGTCTCGGTAGCAGGTGGTGCATGTTGGGTCTGACGCTACTAGTTGAGGGCAGAGAGCAGGCGAAGACCGCCAAGCGGTGAGGCGTGCTACTAGGGATTTGACTTTGTCAATACTGACATACCGCAGACTTGAATGGCATTCCCACATGATTCATACGCCGGGTATTTTACCTTTCCGAGTCGTTCGCACTGCTCCCGGCCATTTCTCCATGCGGGCATAACGTCTCCTATCTGGCGAGGCAAGTCATTCCTCCCAGCTTTGTTCTCATCTCCCTGACCTATGTTAGTAACGTTTGTGGCACACGTATAGGGCGATATTCTGATTTCCGCGGGACCGAGATCGAATTGAGTACACACACACGCTTACTGCGGAGAAGACACATCGTGGGGGGGGGAGAAAGGTAGTATATTTTCTAACCCCCCTGAACTAGACTCCATCCTCCGTTTCGGCCACCGATGTACACCATTTGATTGGTGAGGTTTCAAGATCTATACCGCACTACTGGCGCGCCGTCCTGGGCGCGGGTTCGCCCCTCAGCTTAGTTCTCTCCAGCGGGACCGAATGAGCGTGTCCGGATTAGATGGCAGTCACGTGCACGATACGGTGTTCAACGTAGTCGAGGGGTTTGTAGTATGTGTGTCAAACGAGCGCGCCACTAGTGATACATATGCTACAAATCCCCCCTTCCCCTCACTGGTCTTCGAGACGCCACATCACGCCGTGATACTCTAGTACAAAGTATGGAAACTTATCTACAGTTTGTCGTTATATCTCGTATACACCATCCATGAACGTCTACCGAGTCCTTGGACTGCGTGCCCGTGTACGTGTGTGCTCATTCTACTCGGAGTCGAAAAGAAGACAGAAGCATATTCAGTTCGTTCACCCCGCGGCCCGTATCACCAGGGGCAGGGATCCTGATCCACGCCGACGCGGTTGCGTCTCGTATCCCCCAAGCGCGCATCCGGATTCCGTAAGCGTCCGATACATGTCTCATGGAGCTCACGCTAACAACGCGCTACTCAAGGGGTGCACCAATCTGTCCCACGGCGCACTGTCCAAACTATCACCGCATTCCGTCTCCACTTCGCAGACCAGTAGCAACCGGAGGTTGAGGGTCAATCGACAACCAAACACCGTTTCCATCACCAGTGGATAGCCTGCGGACACTTCCAGCCATGCAGGCTAGCGAGAGTCGGGCTGAGGTTCGTTTCGTGGGTGAAGTAGGGGGGGGATACGTACCCCAAGATATTGTCCCATGACGATGGTGACGACACATGCCAGCATGATGCTGTCGTAAGAGCATGTCAGAAACTGTCGGAACGCAGGCCAGAGTGGCGGTCGTGCATACCAGATACAGTAGACTGCATTACCCTTGATGAGAGCGTCTGAGATGTACACGCCACCTAATCGCTTGGCGCGGTATCCAGACATCCAGTGACTGACACCATACCATAAGGCGAGCAGACAGAGAAATCCATCATATATGAATACCGGCAACGAACCGATGTACTGGCGGTAAAACGAAGGGCCCCTTGTATCGGCGCAAATGTGCATCCACTCCCAAATCTGGTTCGTGACTGGCCATGGCGTTGTGATTAGCGTGGTTGAATGGGTCATGGATCGGCAGGTAGAACCCGACGCACTTCGTGCATCTATGCCGATGAGGATCATCATGGTCGACACGGCCGCAATTTCACACACGTAGCCGGAAACCATGAGGGAAAGTATGATCTTCGATCGTTGGTACAAGGCATACAATCGAACTTGAAGCATTACTTGAATAAGTCAGAGATGAAGGGAAGAAACAACGAACGTCGCACACACTCTGGATTAGAAACATTACCAGCACACCGAGCCATGCCTGGGCAAAGAAGTACACGTCGCCTTGGAAAGAGTGAGGTCAAAGGAAGGAATGTGATAGACGCATGCTCACAGCTGTACAGGGCGAGTCAGCTTGAAGCGTCGATAATTTTTCTTCTGGGGTGGTGACAAAGAGAACGCACAACTGTCACATCGTCAGCATAGAACATGCGAGTGAAGGTACAAAGACTGGCATACGCTATTAGTTTGGACTCCAGGTCCGAGGAAAGCTGTAAAAGGTTCAACGCGTGTCGCCGACGACGAAAAAAATATAAAGCCTACCCAAGATATTCAAGCTATGATCGTCGTATTGAGCAACGTCACGAAATGGAGCAGGCCTGAATCAACTTACATGGAGATGGCATTGCCAATATAGCGGATCTAGCGGGTCATGCGTCATTTCAACACCGTCATGGATGCAAGTTGAGACAGACAAGCAAATACATGATGCTTCCAAACGAACAGGGGTCCGTCTTTCATACACCCAGATTAGTGATGAGATCGACACGACGACCGACTGATGTGCCTACCCAGACATGATCAACCTCATCGGTAAGATCGTCAGTCCAACATGGGCTCAACCGAGCGCAAACCCTTACCTCTCGATCGAACGTGATAGCTGGATGCCCGATCAACGACCATGACAGGAAACATGGGTGTACTGACCATGATCATACAACACAAGGACGGAGGTGGCCGCTGGAAATACGCGTCGTGACCGACATGCGGAGACGAGACAAGGGGGAACTGACTCTGACAGGTCCGAGTGATGTAAACCACGTTGACAACCTGGATATAGTCCGCTACGGAGGTGGCCGCCATGGGAGACGTGGTCGACTCGGAGATGTCTAGAGTGCAACCGGATGGTGTCGGAGAAACGGTGGTGGTTTTTTTTTTTTTTGCGATTCGTGATTTATACCCTCAAGATGTGCATGCTGAGATAAGGGCAACATGTGGACGGACATGATCAGCTCATGTATACAAGTTACGAAATGTAGATTCTTGTGAAGAAGTCCCGCGTGAGTGAGTGCCTAATATATTGTACCTTGATGCGTTGAATGCTTCGTGTCTCGGTTATCAGCCTTCGCGTTGCAAGAAGGGGGACATACTTACTACTTCCAGTTGCCGAAGACGATCGCTGCAAGTTACTTGTGAAGTTGAAACACTTGTCGGAGCGGTGTTATATGACACACCCTGCGATGCACCCGGATATTCGTCGCATTTCTCCGTAAAGCGATCACCTCGGACCCTGTCCGAAGCCAAGGCAAGCCGGCGTCGACCTTTGCGCCGCATCTAATTGTACTGCATTATGATCTCTGTCCTTTGCCTTATCTCGGGGGGGGGGGGGGGGGGGGGGGGGAAAAAAAAAAAAAAAAACCCCCGCACCGAGAAAGAACAAAAAAAAAAAAAAAAAAAAAAAAAAAAAAAGAAAGTGTTTTATA
>JBBPJJ010000036.1:46526-60755 GCA_038088635.1 Veloboletus limbatus
GGGGTCCATTATCACCAAAGGAAGCGCTCCTGCGATGTCTCTCTCACTCAACAATTTAAAAAAAAAAACGACCTTGTTGCATGTTAATCATATGCGACATACAAGACTGACATGTGAGCGGCGGCAGACTAGACAGAACACGGAGACATCCTTCACCGGTTCTAAACGAGAAGCGCGAACGACCATGAGAGGAGGAGCGGTAGGGAACGAAGCCATACCTTGACGAATCCGATCGCGGCCGATTTTTCGCGGAAACATTGACGGCAGAGGTTAAGGCCGTATTTACGAACGAGACCTGCTTGGTGCGCGCAGAGGCGGCTGTGGACGCAAGGTGCAATGAGCGCAAGACATGAGAATGCCACATTCACCAGACACTCACCACTGACGACTTCCCTTGCCAAACTTGCGGGGACGGGAAAACCACACGGCGTCGTGCGTCATCTTTTCAGATTATTATTTCTTGAGTCACTTCCGAATGGACAGCACGCAACGACGTCCAGCGATGAGACTCACGTTGTCGACGGTAGGAACTGTACAGGTGGCTAATTTACAGTTTGGTTGCACAAACATACAATAATACAGAGCACGTGCTTGCCAGCACGTTACCTCCACCTGTCCTTGTCCAAATCACTTACATACCTCCCCGCACTGTATCCCGCACTGTCACCAACATATGCCCCAATATAATCAAACTCCCCTTCCTCGTCCGACATTCCCGGGTCCGGATTGACTACCGATAACCTCGGTTTCGGGGGTCCCCCAACCACACCCAACGGTGCCGGTGGAGGCGACCCCGATCTCGCCTGCCGTGATGCTGACAGCGAGGACGAAGGCGACCCAGACGGCTTTCTCAACGTCAACGGACTCGTGTCCGCAGGTCCCACCTCAGTCCCGCTTGGAGACCGTGCCTGTTGTCTCCGAAACGCAGCCGCCGAAATCGTTCGCGGTGCTCCGCCTGGGCTCACACCCCCGGTGCCAGTCAATGACGACGTGGAGCGTGCCATCAGAGGTGACGAAAATGGCGGTGTCGGGCGTGGATATTCAGGTGGTGGAGAACGATACATGGGAGATGCCGATCCAGGTGACATTAATGCTCCTGCACCACTTCCGGCAGCAGAGGAAGCGATGGTCGGCGTAGGCGTGGGCAGTCGAGGGGGAACGCTCTCACTCAATGCAGGATGATGCCCCCGGGGTTGTCGTATCTCCATCATCGGTGACATTCTACCTCGGTTCGCAAAGGGCGAATTGGACGGCACAATCGGGGATGATGGGGCGGAGCCGTACGGTGCTCTACCCAAAGAGGACATTGGCAACGGAGGTGAGGCATGTTGGTAGGCAGTAGACGCCCTCGGCGTCGCATACCCACTTGGCTGCGGTGCAACCGCAGTGAACGCCAACGCATCTATTGCGCGCGTGACTTCCCGTGCCGCGGCGGCGTTGCGCGCCTGCTCGTCTGCACATTCGTCCGTCCGTATCTCCTCGTCTTCTTGGCCACTCGTCGCGACGCTGTGCAGACTTTGACGTTCGCGTGCAAAAGGGTGGTGGATGTCAATCGCATCCACAGGCGGGGCTGGGACACGTGATACTCGCCGTCGAGTCCCTGCGCGCCATAGTGATGGGGCGTCGCCCACGTTGGACGCCGACTCTTCAACAGACATTGTGCCTTGCTTGTCGTCGTGCGCCATAATCGCATCGACATTTGCCTCCCCACTACTTTCCGAGAATGACGTATCTTCCTTGTGATGCTTGCCGTCTCCACCGACCCTTCCTTCCTCTTCCAAAGACTGGCTCTCACGGTCGTAATCCAAGTCGTCCTCCTCTTCCCCATCCCGTTCCGAGGAAGAAATAAGTCGCTGTGAAGGCATACGCGCGCTCGACGATGCCGGATGATCAGAATGAGCACCATCCTCACCCTGTCCCATTCTATCATCCCAAGCCCTAATCGCAGCCGGTGCCGCACCCGGTGGCAGGCTTGGCGGTGAAGTACTCCGTCGGGTCGCTCTTCTGTGCCCTCGTTCTTCCCCTTCGTGAGTGAGCGGAGGTGAGCCCACATGTCCGTTTGCTACCGAGGCATGCGATTCGCTCTGCGCAGATCGTCCCATCGCGTTGTCAATCGGTTCGTATTTTGGTACAGGTTCGTCAGGGTGCCCGAGTGAAGTGGCTTCCTCGAGGGAGAATCCACGATGAGATTGGGAGAGAGCATCGGCGATGGATGCCATCAACGACTGGCTCTCCTCAGTTCGTGCCACCCCACTGTCATACGGCATGGGGTGCGAGAGTGGCTGAGCAGGACCCACCGACGGACCATGTTCCCTGTTCGCAGGCAGCGACGAAAACTGCGGGGTGACATGCGCTGACGGCATGTGTGCTCCAAGCTCGTTGACCGAGGCACGCCGATTCTGTAATTCATGGACACGTCAGCGAACAAATTCCCGGGCACGTGTTGCATGACGATGAATGAATAAATACCACAGGCAACAGCATGGCGACAATAGACGTGGAACGTACCGGAGGTGGAGGAGGACCAGGTGGAGGGTTGAACGTGGCCACGCCCAATGTAAGTTCACTGCCCAACGAAGGAGTCGGAAGGAAGGGTGATTGAACGGGAGGATCTTGAGGGGTGGGGGGTGGGAGTTGAGACATGGGTGCTGAAGTGCCCCCAGAGGGGTTACCAGAAAAGGTGACTTGCGAGATAGCATGTTGTGCTTCGACAACTAAATCACCTACACGACCATGGGCGTCATAATTTGCACGGGGGAGGCCAGGTTGAGTGGTGTCCTCGGGAATGAACTGTGGTAGGACAAAAGAGCAAGGTCAGAGGGGGTGGGGTGTGTGATAGTCGTCTACCTTACTTGTATGATCTGTCTACCAATCTCACCCGCAATCTAAAGAGATCGCTTTTCAAAAAGAGGGAGAGTGTAAGGAAAGATGGACGCACCACGCCCTTTTCGCAACACTCGACAAGACCACCAAACTTGAAGCCCATCCAATCCCTCGTGCACTTGCGCTTATAATCCCCTAATTCTGTCTCCTCGTGGACAATCTCCCCATCCAATGCCCGCATCTCTTCACGCAGTTTATTGAGAGCGTCTGTTTGTATATTAAGATTCTTGTGCTCGGGACTCATTTTGTTGAGTTTCTTTTCGGCAGCCTCGGCGGATGCACCGACACGCCGCCGCCGCCGACGGAGGTCGTCTAGCGCTTCCTCACGGGTGCGTACAGATTTCATGCTGTCTCGCACGGTGTTGTGAAGGGAAGAATAGGTCGAGAGGGCTGCTGCGAAGTGCGCCAGCATCGTCGACGATGCAGTGAGGATGTCCTGCAGGTGGGACGGTCAGAAGGACGTCTCTCATTCGACGGGGACGCACGGCAAGATCATCCCCCTCTCCTTGACCCCAAACTCGAAGCGCATCTCCCGCCTTGGCAAGATCGACTCTCAGCTTTTGTAACCTGTGTTTACAAAGGAAACGGAGTCAACGTCCACATAGACAAGTTGGAGAGGTGCACACGGCTCGACGCACGACATGAGGACCGTCTTTTCGGCAGTAATGAGGTCTTGAAGGGGTCGAAGGTCGGAGTTGCCTGCGAGGGCAGGGATGGTGGTGTTGTGCGCGATCTTGGTCGCCGCAGACTTGAACATGGTGATCGTTCAAAAGAAAGAGATGAGTTGTGACGTGGGTCGCAAAGTGGAGTTGAGTTTCCGCCAGCGCAGACGCCGTTCAGTGTGTGTGTGCCACTGCTGTGCTACAATGGCTCCGTGTAACTCGTGCACTACGCTGCGATGGCAGACCAGGCTGCTGCGCTTCATAGGAGCAACTCGGAGTAACAGCGCGGGCCGTGTTTAGCGAGTCTCGAGGCTGTACTCAACTGCCGTGTCTTTACGGCTCATGCTCGGCGTTAATATCTTCGTGGCGAACGAGGTTTTACGCCAGAAACGGGTTACAGTGAGTCCTAGTTGCTGAGTAGTACGGACGAACTAGTAATTGGCAGCGACGCGGACTAGTAGGGGTAAGAGACTGGTCCTTGACCTGCTCATATGTCCGAATTGAGGATCAAACTAGATCAGTTTCATGAGTCTAGTAAGTACATTCCGTCTCATGGTAGGTTGCTTACTGTAACAAGGTTCGAGATCCTGTGGAATTGATTAAACGAGAACGAGCGGCTCGGTTCCGCTAGCCACCTCGTGCACCATCACTGTGCGTCTCGTTCGGCTAGGTCAAATGAGGTGTGAACGAAGTTACTGGTTCCCTTCTTTGCGTTTCAATGTCGTACACAGACTCGATGTCTGCACCCTTGCAACGTTTGATGACCTATGTGAGTCATCAGCCCCACCCATGTTGGCAAAACCATCAAGGAACGAAAGTGTGGTATCCGTTTCAACGGCAGGCCCGTCTCCCGCATAGCTTGCATACGCATCCGCGACAGGTCCATTCAATCATGCGTTTGACAACATCATATCCACGTGAGCTGAAAGCAAGTTCAGCACCTTCTCCAACACCAACACTTGGTCCACAGCGGTCAGAGCTGAAAATGTGCTTGCAATTCGAAGTTCCGCCCTTCATATCAGAATATGCAACGACAGTAACATTCGGCCGGTAGTTCTTCTAGAGGGGCGGTAGCGATGAGAGCCCTCGCAGGCTTGAAAAGCTGCTAAAACGTGCCTGCACCTAGCAACCTGGTCCCTATCTCTGGAGACGGACAACAGCTGCGGGGTGCTAAGCCTGGCATCCATCCGACACAGACATAGGACTGTAGCATACGACCTTGTCCATCACTTTCAGGGCGCCTGTCCATTTACTACAGACAAATCCTTCTTCCATTCCCATTGGAGTCGGCATTCCTACGGAAAATGCCATAACGTGTACGCCGGGAGGTGATCTCGAGCTCAGGGCGAATGATCCGCGGGTGGTTTCTCCGCTGACACGACAGCTATACCAGAACACACCTTCCACTTCAAGGGCGATCCAACGATGCGACGATGATCGCTCACCAATCTACGTACGGACGAGAACAGACCATGTGTGGATACCCGCTCTCTTGGGCACACCTAGAACGCAGAGGCGTCGTATAGTGAGATCGGGAGGTTCACCTGTGTGGTTGGTCTATCTGCTGGTGTGTGTAACGCATAGAACTTTCAAGCGGCCTGTATTACGAAGTTTATAAAGAGACGTGGCAGGCAGTCACATCCCAAACCTGTAGTCGACTATGACCTTTCCCTATGTTGCAGAGCCATCATCCGTGTACTCTCAAGCGTTTGACTATCGATGCATGAGTCCGACATTCCTGGGCGCGTATTCATTGAACCGATGCTATGCTGCATCCACAGTTCAAAGTAGGCGATGATCGTTATTTCTTCGACACCCAGCCACTAATGCTGGCAGGTTTGAAACGAACACCTCGAGCTTGCACCTCGTCATACTCGGTGGGGACAATACATACATCCATCACGACAACCCAGTTTTTCTTATAAGGCCTTGGCAAGATGTCCAAGTTGTAAATTATAAATACTCGGAAGTGTACCTTATAATGCCTTATACACCCCTTATAATGGTTAGGCAAGAGCACGGGTAACCCGCGGGTATATATATAATAGCGGCAAAGCATACGACGACATGTACACAATACTAAGCAGTGAGTATCTCGTCCCAACCATCCTCGAGTTCTTCTTCCTCACTACCTTGGACATCAGGTATCTCACTAACCTTCCTTACGTTGACATCGTTGACGAGTTTTAGCTCACTCCATTTCCCAAGACAGAGAAGCGCACGGGTAGACTGAGCAGAGAGGCGGGAACGGACGTGAGACAAAAGGAGCCGACCTTGGCTGAATAGTCGTTCTACATCGATAGAGGTGCCTGTAATATAAAGGTCAATAGGAGACCATCAAGAAGATGTGAGCATCACAACAACTCACCAGGGATGGTTAAGTAGTCGAGAGCCATGCGGGATAGATGGGGGTATGTATGGCGGTGCTCGTACCACCATGCGATTGGATCAGTTACAAACTCGACATTGGCGCTAAGATAGTGCGTGAGCTCTGAGGCCACAGCAGTGGGTTTTGGTGGCGTGAGGGCAGGAAGATTGTCGAACACATTCACATCCTTAAGATTAATTAGCTTGTGTAGTAGCTGTGAACAGACATTACCTCTACCTTTTTGTCATCCTGGGATTCGAGCGTGATCTCCTCAATGTTCGTGTCTGAGTCATCAGTCGTGTCATTGGCATACGAATGCTGAAACTCGCCCTTGACAAGCTCCTCTGCAGTCTTAATCCATTCGTCTGGCCAGTTGGCCGTCTTGAAGTAGGAGAGCTTGTGTCGAGGGTGAAGGACTGGGTAGCATCAGCAAATAGCTCTGCTGCTGTTTGACAGGTGAGTTTGCTTACTCATAGCTAGACGGTATACCTCGGAGCTGTCGGTGAGTGAGTAGTAGCGGTTAAGGGTGTTTTTGGCCAGCGAGACAGCAGATCGGATGGAGATGCGCTTTGCCGTATTTTGAGGGACCCTTGACTGCATCATGGGGTCTATTGGATTGGACTCGGATGGATGTTGGATGTTGGAAAGCGGTGTTTGTTTTTTAAGGTTTGATCCTTTTGGTAGTTTCGTTTTTCATGTATCCACACTGGCATGATTCATACAAGCTGTGCATTCTGGGCTTATGATAGTACATACCCTTACTGTGGGTACGGGTAGGGGTACGGGTACCTTGTGGTTGGACCCGTACTCATACCCGTGGATACCCGTACCCGTGACCCGTGTGGGTTACCTGTACCCGTGCTCCTGCCTAATAATGGTAGGTCATTTAGATAATGGGAAATGAACTTATAATAATCTCACACATCACATGGCTGGCCATAGATGGTCAAGGACTCCCAGTCAGACCAAAGAGGAAAAGTAGTGTAAACCATTAGAATGGTAGGTCCTTTGGACAATGAGTATCAGCTGTTAGCAATGTCACACATCAGACAACTTGATGAAAGTGAACAAGATCCCTCGGCATGGTACAAGAGGTGAATTAACATCTATAAGTATAACAGTAGGTCCTATTGAAAATGAGCATTGGATTGTCAATGAAACCACACATCACACGACTCAATAATAGTGGCCAGTGATAGTTGGCCCAGTAGCAATGTAGGATAAAATGTTGAATGCGCTATCTTTTAGCTGCCTTCGCTCCTATTTCTTCCCTTTTTGTATTTACTTAGAGTAGCTTATATATTCTATATCACATGTCACTATATAAGATTCGAACTCAACATCTGAGTTCTAATAACACTCTTGTTCTTCGACAACCATCATCGTTTGCCTCAACACCGCAACTGCTCCATCACTACTAAAGTAAGTAACCAGTAAATAGCTTCTGCGTAGTTTGTTGTCAAACAGGTTATGAGCCCTGCTAAGCACAAAGGGAGCACGATAACTTGCTGCACCTGGAGCTGCTAAGTGACTTGCCTGGAGCTCTTGCTGCATTGTTATACACGATGTGCAATGAGCTTGGCGATGAGGCCAACATGCCAGCGTCGTTTACAATGTGGCATGAAGATGATGGCTGCATGTTATACGCCGCAACCAGGGAGCGCCCATGGCAAACTCTTGTCATCGTTCCTTCTGGAACCTTTGACGTTTCATTTTACTAATCGCCCTAACCCTAGATGTCTACATTGTCCTCCACCAACTTCAACATCCTGGTCTTCACTGGTGCCAACTACAGCACCTGGTGGCCAAGGATGGAGAGCGCTATCTTGGCGACCAGTGGCTCATGGGTCAAGACGATCTCTTGCCTCCTCATTGCTGCAGACAGTGGCCCTAATATCATTGCTATGTACGTCAAGTGGACTGAGGCCAACAATAAGATTTTGGGGACCATCCGTCTCTCTCTCTTGCTGACCCTCCTCTACAAGTATGTATCTGAGACTCACACATTCACCCTCCTGGACATGATCAGGAACGAGTATGGGAAGCCTGGACTTCTGCAGATCTATGCGGATTTCAAGGCTGTTATGGATGGGACCATTCCCACTTCTGGGAATCTGGCTGTGGTGTTTGCGAAATTCGAAACGCTTTTTACATGCCTTGATACTAACAAGTATCGCATTCCCAACGACATCCAAGCAATGATCTTGCTATCCAAGCTTCCCCCCTTCATGGACGTCATTGCACAACTACTTGCTTAGAAACATGATGACGATGGAGACTTTGTTCCTCCTACAGTCCAGGAGATAGTCTCGTCAGTGACTCTCGCGTGGGAGTTGAAGAACATGGGAGGAAAAGGTAAGGTGCCAGAGCAGGCGCAAAAGATCTCCACCATCAAGCAGAAGCCCAGGAACCCCTCCTTCCAGGGTCAACAGCAGAACCCCCCTGCAGTGCCCTCTCAAAGGCAGCAGCAGGGGGAGAACACTGACTCTGAGAAGAAGAAGACCAAGCATGGTAAGCGAGGTGGCAAACAACAGCATGAAAAGCGAAATGCACTGCAGTTTGTTGAGGATTCCTCCGAACAAGTAAGTGGCGATTACTTTGCCTCCACTGCTATCGTTCCTCTCGCTCCTGCCATCATCGGCCCTCGTGCGAGCACTCACAAAAGTGCTCAACAATACCAAGGACAGGGTGGTCCTGCTGCATTTGCACAGACCAAGGAAGCTTTTGTGTTCACGCATCAGCTTAATATCCATCCATTCTGCGAGACCATACGGTCAACTGACGCGGCTCTCCCACTCCTCCAATGGCTGGACTTTACATCGCCTCTGTCTCCACCATCTCCTGGTCCATCCACTTCTGCTGCCATGATACCACTTGTCACACTTCCTCCATCAGCACCCATTGTGCCCTCTGCTCCCTCTCCTCCTCTCTCACCAGTGCAGTATAACTGTGCCTTCTTCCTTGAAGACCTCAATAAGCCAGAACGTCCCTCCAAGTGCTCTAGGCACTGGGTTAGCCATATTGGTGAAACCTGGGATGCTGACGGTATCATTGATATTGTTACGTTTCATTCTTTGTCTTCGTTTCTTTGCTACTTTTCACCTTGATGACTCTTTCATGGTAACCTATGGGTTCATCTTTCATTCATCATCAAGATTACAATTACTTTCCTTCATTCCGATTCTTCGGCCCTCTGTATCTGACTCACTAACTGAGCCATACATAGTCTTGTTAATCTCCGCCCTTCAACAGGGTTCTTTCTGCTTCCATCGCATTCTATACTGTTCTTTACCTTTATCCTTTTCCGTCTTTTTACTTTCTCGTATATAGTCCATGCTCCATATCCACCATTATATAAACCCACATAGTACGATTATGTACTCTTAACTTTGAGCTCCACAATACTACACCTAGTCTTGTCCAGCAGCCTTGTCGACTTCGGTCCCCTTAGTCCCTTAGTCCACGCCAAGGTTCCTCCAAAGAGGCCTTCCAAGTCCCAGTCCTAGCTTCAGTCCTAGTCACCTTGCAGCTACATGCGAGCCTACCCAGTCCACACGTAACAGATATCTATGATTCTGACGTCGACACGTTCATGGAAGAAAGGTTTGTTTCTTTCCCCATGATCACTGCTGCCACTTCCTCATGCTCTGCTTCTTACACAGCGTCAAGTAGTGTACAGGATGTACGTAGTGTACCGAATATGGACATTATTTGTCCGCATGGCTCAAATGCCAAGTGTGATCTTTGCGATAAGAACAAATTCTGGATCTTAGATTCAGGTGCTTCAATACACTTCACCCCTGAACAGTCCAACTTCAGTGATTACACATCGCTTGGGAAGAATAAGGTTCCCATCTCGACTGCCTCTGGTCATATCTATGTTGTAGGGACAGGCAACTGCAAACTGTAGTGGAAAGATGCGTAATGTAAAGTGTGCAACCTGACTCTATTCGATGTGGGGCATATCCCCAATTCAGGAGTTCGATTGGTATCTATGGGCCAAATGCTAAACGCTGGCGCCAAGGTTAGAGGAAATGCAGAGTCCATCGACATGTTGTTCGGTGATGACACGATTCTTGCGTCCTTTAAACCAGGCCACATGGGCCATAATATGTACACCATCGAGGTTATCACTGGCTGTCACCATTCAACAGTAACTCCTGATTATGAGACCATGCACAAAAGAATGGGACATCCTTCCAAGAATGTGATGAAACATGCTGTGAAACATACGCGCAATTTTCCTTTTTCACTCAAGATACTGAAGGAAGACAAAACCTGCAAAGGTTGTGTGGAGGGAAAAACCCCTGCTCGCATCTTCCACCTGGATCTCAGGAGAGCCAAAGCACCCTTTGAGCTTATCCATTCGGACATTAAGTCCTTCCCCATCGCATTGTACCACAAGTATCAGTACATTATCACATTCTTTGATGACTATACGTCCTACGGGTGGAGCACACTATTGCACACCAAGGACAATGCCCTTCAGGCAACCAAGTGCTTCTTAGCGATGGTGTCCACCCAATTCGACGCCAAAGTCCAAGGATGGATGTCCAATGCAGGGGGAGAGCACAAATCCAAAGCTTTTGATGAGCTGCTTGCCTCTCAGGGGATACGCATCTTCCAGAGTGCCCCTCACATTCCCCAACAAAATGGTCATGCTGAGCACTTTATGTGCACCATTATGGACAAGTCTGAGTCTATGCACCTTGATTGTTGCACACCAGATTCTTGGTGGGAATTTAGTTGGAGTCATGCTGTCCACGTATACAATAGGACACCATTGAGCAGACATAACTGGCACACTCCATTTGAGATTCTCAACGGGGAGGCTCCTGATATTGGCCATTTCCACATCTTTGGTTGCGAAGTGTACGCCCATGTCCTTTCGAACATTTGCACCAATAAGCTGGCTCCTGAATCAGAACCAATGGTGGATCTAGGCATTGCACCTGGAAACAATCAGAATTATCTTCTGATGTGTCGTTCCCAAAACACCCTTTTCACTTCGGCACAAGCGCTCTTTAACGAGCAGCTGTTCCCCTTGTGTGAGAAAAAGCCTACACATCCACAGATACAAGCTAGTCCTGAGCAGCAGGTCGAGATTCCACTCCCTGATTTGCTGGCTGACTTTGATGACTTCCTCCCTTGTCCAAAACCTTGGAACTTGGCACCAGAACATACTCTGGAACCTCTGGAATCATTCCATGTGCCTCCACCTCACACTCCATTGCCCATTGCACCACCGCCACCACCTCAGCATCCCTGCAAAGGCAAGGCCCCTGAATGCCACCCACAACCTGCTCCTTCTGCTGTTCCCCCTGCTCCTCGCCACTCTGAGTGTGAGAAATGCATTCCCAAATGACCAGGGAATATATATGGAGATGACTGCCATGCTATTGATCAGGAACGTGATGCAGACTGTACATGGCGTGATATTGGCCACAGTGATGCACCTCCTTGACAAGAAGTTCCTGGGGATTTCCCCATTGAGCCATCCCATGACATCCCTGACCCAGAACATTGCGATCTCTCCGAAGAGGAGATTGAGCACATCACCAGGGAAGGGGGAGGCGCACTCACTTCTTATCTCTTGGGAAAGGCGATCCAGCTAGATACTGCAGATCACTCTAAGCCGATCCGCAAGTGGACATTTAAGGACATTCACATCCTACCATCCGCACAACAAAAGGAATGGAAAGATGTTTGTCGCGAGCAACTTGAAGTTCTTAAGAAATGAGGGGTTTTCGAACTGGTTGATCATCCTAAAGATCATAAAGTCATCAAAAATTGTTGGGTCTTTGATGTCAAACCTGATGGTAGAAAGCATGCGTGCCTAGTCGTGAAAGGCTTCTCACAGGTTGAAGGCTTAGACTTCAACCAAATATTTTCACCCATGGTGTGATATGAAACAGTGCGCTTAATGCTTGCACTTGCAGTGCTCAAAAACTGGCACATGGAAGCTGTTGATGTTTGCGCTGCCTATCTATATAGCACACTCGACGAAGAGATCTACATGGAACAACCAGAGGGATCTAAAATCCCCGGTGCAGAGACTAAAGTACTGCGCCTCAAAAAGGCCCTTTACGGATTAAAGCAGGCTGATCTCGCCTGGTGGAAAGCCCTCAATGAGTCCATGAAAGAACTCAGCTTTGAGTGGATTAAATCAGATCCCGGCATCTATCTCTACAAAAAGAAAGGCTCCCTTATGGTTGTAGCCATTATTTACGTAGATGATGCCATTTTCTGTGGTCCCTTGAAGGCGATCGTTGATGAGGTCAAAGCGCACTTTATGCGCAAATGGGAATGTGTGAAGCCAAAGAGTTCTTGCATATGAACATCAAGCACTCCAGTCATAAACTCTACATCGACCAGAAGGAATACCTTCAAAAGATTATTAAGCATTTTGATTTGCAAAACTTCAAAGCCATGCAGACTCCCTTGTCTCAGGGGTATTACCCCATTAAAAACGAAACACTCGTTAACCCTGGACTCGTCAGAAGTTCCAAACCATCATTGGTTCCTTGATCTACATCATGATTGGAACCAGACCCGATATTGCCTATGCCGTTACAACCATGGCGCATCATTTGGCGAATCCAATGTAGGAACATTTATCAAAAGTGCTATATATTTGCTGCTACCTCCTAGGAACACCTAAAGCTGCCTTATGCTTTGATGGCAACAAAGATGAAGGCATCATCACATTTACCAATGCGGATTGGGCATCTGACCCTAACACATGCAAGTCCCAAACTGGCTGGTTCTTAAACCTAGCCAGATGTACACTGACCAACAAAACCGTTGCAATAACTAACCTTGATGCAGTGCATGAAGCGCACTGCAAGCACCTGTGGGACTTTCGCTTAGGTTCAGTCACATGAAATATAGTGCTTACTCTTGGATACAAATCACTCCCCAGGGTCATGTGACCTCACTCTGATGGTTGTGGAGGTATTGCCAATTTAAGTCAGCTATGTTATTTGTGGGCCAGGTAGGCTCGCACGTATCCGCAAGATGACTAGGACTTGGGACAAGGACTAGGACTTGACTTTGAGGAAGGCTTCGTATAGAGAGGCCTTTGTTGGGACTGAGGGACTGGGGACTGAAGTCGGCAAACTGAGAGACAAGACTAAGAGTTGAATTACGGAGCTCAAAGTTAGGAAGTACAGGTTGTGCTTGTATAGTTTATATACTTATGGAGAGTGAGCACGGACCTGGACTATGAATGGAAAAAGGATAAAGAAGGATAGATATGAAGAACTACATAGAATGCGAAGGAAACGGAAAGAACCCTGTTGAAGGGCAGAGATTGGTGAGGCTATGTATGACTCAGTTGGTGAGTCAGCTATAGAAGGCCAAGGAGTTGGAGCGAAGGAAAGTAAATGTAATCTTGATGACGAGTGAAAGGTGAAACCGTGGTTTACCATGAAGAAGTCATCAAGATGAAAAAGACAAAGAGATAAAAGAAAAGAATGAGTGAATCATAACAAGCTATGTCATTGCAACAGTTTTGTTGCTGCCTTAAATAAGTATGAGTTTCATATGTTCTGACATAAGCAATGGGTCATGTGACCTATAATAAGTTCAACACAATACAAATAAATCAAAACACCACTCTTTATCCACATCCATCACCATGAAATCCCTTTCTACTGCTCAAACCAATCAAATCATCTCCTTTTTCGATTTGGGTCAATCTACTTGTCAATATCTGATTCTACTGGTGTCCACCAGTCTACAATCAGTAGAATTCGCTCCAAACTTCGTCCTGACCTGGCTAGGTCCTCTGGTGGTCACCCTTCCCTCATTACTCCTACTGATATGCGACATGCCATTTGTCTTATTGGTACTGGACAAGCTGAAAATGCTGTCCAGGTTACCAGGACTCTTCAGGATGTCAAGAACCATACAATCTCTCCCCAGACTATTTGTCATCACCTGAAGAAAGCAGGCATGAAGGCTGTGGTGAAGAAAGAATGTTCTCGTCTTACTGCTGCTCATAGGAAGGCCAGACTGGACTTTGCAGAAAGCCATCAACACTGGACTATAGAGGACTGGAAGCAAGTTATATGGTCAGATGAAACCAGAATCAATAGGATTGGGTCAGATGGCAAGAAGTGGGCATGGAAAAAGGCAGGAGAGGGCCTAAGTGACAGACTGGTACAAGGAACAGTGAAGTTTGGAGGGGGTTCTCTGATGATGTGGGGTTGTATGACATGGGAAGGAGTTGGAATGGCATGCAAGATTGATGGTAGGATGGATACTGACCTTTATCTACAGATTATGGAGGATGAACTCCAGCAAACCTTGGAG
>JBBPJJ010000037.1:4716-36459 GCA_038088635.1 Veloboletus limbatus
AATTGCGCGAGATTGTCTCAACTTACTATCAGAGTTTGCAAAGCGAATCGCGAGAGTTTCGGACGTAGGTGGGGATTCTGCATAATCAGCAGCAACTTTCCACACCCAGCTCCTGTCAGAGCCAATATTTGGTTGGAGGCGCATATCGGAAGTGACTCCAGGGCGTTATTAGTGGAGTTGGTGAACGTGGAGCAGTACAGAGCACTCACTGGCATGATTGGCGCAAACTTTGAGGGTCTTATCACGTCTCATGACCAAACGGACCTTCTTCGTCGCTCTGTGCTGCAGCAGACGGACATCGCCCGTGCCTCGTTCTTTCCACTCATTACTAACGGTATCAAATCTGAAAAGCTTTGCACGCCTGAAAGTGGTACCGTATCAACGACGATGTTGTATCAACGATAATGGGATTACCCAGCTTACATTTTGAAAAGGACATCTTCGTCTTCTTCATGAGTCTTTACTTCTACTTGCTCTGTGAGTCTAATGACTGGCTCGAAATGAACATCGGCCTCTTCTTCCTGCTGAAATGCGTGTCAGATCAGTGTTAGATTGTTGGTCTCGTGAAATAAATGGCACGATTGCCTCGATGGGAATTGGGTTGACTGGGATTTGCGATGCTAGGACTGACCTTCGGTGCGAGAGGATCGTTCAAATCTGCCATGGCGAAGGTAGAACTAGAAGTTGCGGAAGATCTGCTAGCGAAGGAGGAGAAAGGAACTAGTAATTACCGCGATCAAATCGAAAATTATCATAAAATTACTCACTTGTGTCCGGGGTCTTTGCTATCACCGAAATGGTTATGTTGCGCCACGCAAAGCTATTCCTCCTGCCTGACTTGCCATGTCGCCGCGACAACTGACCCTCCTCTGCATTTCCCTGCTCGCACTTTCCCCTGCTCTCATTTTTGCGCACAAGATTCACATACCTGCATCGACAAAGGACTGTTTTTTTGAAGACCTTCACGAACATGACCAGGTGCATAATATTTTACTTTTCCTACGCTTTCCAACTCGCCATCCCAGATGACCGTCACGTACCAAGTTGGGGAAGGTGGTCACCTTGATATCGACTTCTGGGTATGATTTGTCCACTACTTATGTCGCCTCTTTCACCCTGCATCTGTTCCTTTGCAGCTTACAGATCCAGAAGGAAGCGTTTTAACAAAGCACGTCAGACACAGCACCGGTTCAACCTCGATAACGGCAGACACAGACGGCCGGTACGAATATTGCTTTTCCAACCAGATGAGCACGATGGCGGACAAGGAAGTCAGGTATGCGCTTCTCTCGAGTGACATCCCGCCCCGACGCATCGTTAATACATAATATAGTTTTAATGTTCACGGTATCATATACATCTCCGAAGATGGTTGGTTTATTCTTCGTCCCATTTCCTTTACTAACTACGGTCACCGTGGCAGAGGACATCGTGGCGCCTGTCGAGCGCGAAATACGCTCGTTAGCAATTGGGCTTCTAGCGGTCAAGGATGAACAGGAATATATTGTCGTGCGTGAGAAGCGACACCGTGACACTGCCGAGTCAACGAATGACCGTGTCAAGTGGTGGTCTGTTTTGCAAGCCGCGGTCCTCTTTTCAGTCGTTGCATGGCAGGTATATTATCTAAAGGCGAGTCTCGCGACGTTCCTGATGCACGCCTTATTGACACGTTGCTAACTAGTCTTTCTTCGAGGTAAAACGTATAATTTGACTTTGTACTTCTTCATCTTCATCCACCCTTTATTCATCCGGGGCTTTGAGTCATTCCAATGGCACGATTTACACGGACACCATCTTCAACAATGATTGCACACTAATACAGAACAACATGGGGAGAAACGACAACGGTTAGCATGTGGGAGGCTTCCCTCCGTTCACTGAATGTAAATGACAGACATGGAGGTATAAACAAAAACGATAATCATGACGGTAAAGAGAACAGAAAGGTACACCGTGACATAGTGCAATGCAAGGGCTCTGCCCTTATCAGTAGTAGTGGAATAAGTGTGCCGTCACACAAAGCAGTATGGTTTAGCGCCATGTTGGTTTCGAATGAGCGAACCTCATGCTTGTATCTGCGCTGATGCTGCCATTTGGATCTATTCCCGGAATAGTTAATGTAGCTGGCACGCTAGACAGTACGTTTGGTCCCTTGACCCTCAAGGACCTGGACGCATTTCCCAGTAACGAAAGTCTCTTGGGTCGCTTTGCGGGTGATCTGCCAATGACTTCCACACGTCGTGGACCGCTGGTCTCGGGAATTTCATCCGCGATTGGTGATGGTTGTGGGATCATACTCGACCTTCGACGCATTCTCTCGCTACGCATTGGACCAACATTCGATCGCCTGCGTGTACCCTTAGTGGAAGATGCAGTAAGACGAGGTGTAGATGTAGGAAGGCGACGAGAGGGACTGTCATTGTGCTCGCCTTTCTTGGGGATATGGAGCATCGGAGCATCGTCATCGTTCCTCGCAGAGTGATTCATACTCCTATCAGAAAGCGGCGGCACTCGCCCAACCGGTGAGCCATGTTCCTCCGCTTCCTGTAGACATTCAAGTGACGTCGCACCCCTTGTCTTGAGGAACCCAGTGTCGAGGCGACTCGACCTAGGGCGCTTGCAAGTACTGGACCGGAGACTCGAGGACAGTTTGGATGAAGAAGGTAAAGACGACCCTGTGTGAGGAGCAGTGACAAAACTAAGGCTGAAACTGTCATCAGTTCGCTCGTCTTCCCACTCGCTCTCTGAACCTGCAACTGAGTGACTCCGACCGATACTCTCTGCGCTGTCGCTCGAAACAACGGAGATTATCGGTGGATTCTCTTTTTGTCCCGCATCATCCAGGTCCCCTTTCCCTACTTCATCCCTCCATTGGACAACTTTCTTTTCCTTGTCAGAAACTCGGCGGTGCGACTGACTGACACTCGAACGCAGTGACTTGCGCGGAGATTTGTGCGCTTTTCGTGGTGATGCAGTGCTGTTATATGATGACCGTCTTGAAGATTTGACAACAGGCCTCAAGGCTGGACTAGCGGCGACGCGAGTGAATGGGTGCAAAGCGGGTTGGTTGGCAACCCCATTGATGGAGATCCCACCACTGTGAGCAGCGTACGTCGCCGTGGTCTGTCCAATTAGAGCAGTAATCGTGTGGCCGTTTTCTCCCGCAGCAGCACTTAGCGATGTTGCGATGGCCTCCATAGCTCCATCTTTCCTTTCCTCCATCGCCGTCTTCAAGGAACGCGAAGCGTCCCCCAGGACGACAGTACACCGTCCGATCATCCCAAGAAGGGCCACAACCAACTCTGCCTGTGAACGAAAGGCTTCTTTGAGAGTATCCCTTTCGACTTCTGCCCGTACCCGGCCCATTTCTGCCATTCGCCATTTCGCATCTGCTCTGACATTTTCGATGCCAAATTCTTCGAGTCTGTCAGAACGACGTTCACTGACTGCACGAAGAGTGGCTTCGAAGATGTTGTGCGAATTTTGTGAGCGAGTTAAACGGGCGTTCAAAGATGAGTCTGGCTTGATCGCCTGTTCTTCTGGACCCGCGAGAGCCTGCAAGAGGGCTCGTTCGATTTCGAGATCAGGAGGAAGAAATGAAGAGTAGCCATTCATCAACGCGTCGATCTGGGCGATGCGAGCACGGATGACGAACAGTTTCCCTTCTGCGGCGGATATCTTTCCAGCACATGACGCGCCATCAACGATCGATGCCTGCGTCTGCTCCATTCTCGCTTGCATATCTTTTTTCGCGCGTTCGACTTCAGCATTGGCTTCCGCTCTCTTGCGTCTGGCAATATCGTTTTCGGCGCCGGTTTTGCCCGCAAGTTTGGCTTTGAGTTCGGCAACTTCGATGTTAAGACGATTAATGGCTTCGACATATCGACCGACGTGTCGATCAACATTGACAACATTGCGGGTGACCACCTTTGTTTTGATTTTCGTGGCACGCTCGGCATAAAGAAGGGTGTTATGGGTATCGTCAAAATGCTGAGAAGTAGGTGCCACGCAGACAACCATGACAGTCTTGCAGTTTCCGCCCAAGGAAAATTTCAGCAGACGAGTAAGCTTGCTATTGCGGTAGGGAACATGTCGAACGGCACCACCACTCTCGCATAGTGCATTGATACAGTTACCCAGCGCAAGTAAAGATTTGTTAATGTTGGCACCCTCGACCATTCGCTGACCCATATTAGATGTGGCGGCGGCCCGCTCACTTCCGGCCAAGTCGATGATGGAAAGTGTAGCCACGGTGCGCTGCTCGGTCAATGAGGCGGTCCGCGGAGATTGTGTAACATGTACTTGGAGCACGGCGTGCGAGCGGGATGAAGTTTCGTTCGCGTGCGTAGGTGATTGTGTTCGGCGCGAGTTACCCTGGAGGACGATTTGCTTGACTTCTTCCGCGCTGGTAGGGCGTAACTCCACAAGGCCGATGACCTTGACGAATTTGTCTTCGCGGATCTGGAGGCCACCGCGTGGGGTAGGAGTGCTGGCTTCGGAGAGAAGATCGCGAATTTCTTCGTTATAGATCTCAAGGAAGGTGACAACTACCTCGGTGTTCCATTCATCTCTGCGGTCCTCGATGCGCTGGAAGAGATCAGCCATAGTGAGGTAGATTATGCCTGGATCTGCCTCTGTCCCGCTAATGGTATGGGTCTTTCCGCAACCTGTTGCCTGTAAAGCAATTAGCAATGTCCAAGGGTTGAACGAGTTAGATGGCGTACGCCGTACGCAAACACGGTTGCGTTGTAGCCGTCTAGTAGCCGATTAAGTAACGGCTTTGCGGTAGCCGCATACAAGTCCTCTTGGTGTGCCTGCCCATCGAAAACCCTATCGAACATGAATCTCTTGTCCTTGTACCGCTTTGTTCCCGGGGGCATAAAACCCCGCTCGACGAATGCACGCGCCTTGTCCTTTTCGTCGGGATCGAAGGTGAGGATGCGATCGTCCACTATCTGGACGATGTCGCGGAGTGGCGCTGAAGTCGTTAATGATTTACCGGGTGTCGCGAGAGTTGCATCCCCGCGGATAGTGGTGTCATAGCATGGTTCTGGTAGACGGGCTGCCTCCCAGGCGGTTGGAGGTCTTACACGGACTTGCTGGTGTCAGAAGAAAGTGAAGGATGCGGTATAACGGACAATGCCTACCTGCGACGGTGATTGAGCCAGCTGCAACCATGAGCGGTGATGGAAAGACCAGTTGAAAACTGAACGCGTCACGGTCGTGCATGTGCATCACGTGATCGTGCTTTACATTGATAGACTAACTCAATTCGAACCAATGTCCACTGATACATTGATCATAGAGTCCCCCGCAGATTTCCATGTCCATCTGCGACAGGGAGAGCTCTCTAAATTGGTTACACCACATGTTCGTAAAGGCGGGTTTGACTTGGCCTATGTGATGGTGAGCGCTGATGTCGTCGAGACCATTGCAGTCCCAACTTAACCGAGATCTAGCCCAACCTTGCACCTCCGATCACTACGACAGACCTGGCAGTAGAGTACAAGCAGCGACTACAAGCGATCGACGACAGCGTTGACTATCTCATGACCCTCTATCTCTCGCCAGACCTCACTCCTGAGGAAGTCAGAAAGGCCAAAGAAGCAGGTATCGTTGGCGTCAAGTCATACCCCAGGGGTGTCACCACTCACTCAGATGGTGGGATCGAATCATATGAAGCGTACTATCCTGTCTTTGAGGAGATGGAGAAATGTGATCTCGTCCTCAATCTGCACGGTGAAGTTCCCTCGGATGCTACGTCAGTAAGTTGGTTATGAATTGCTAACCACGCCCACTTACAACGTTGAATGGACCACAGAATATCTGCGTGCTGAATGCAGAAGAAAAGTTCCTTCCTCACCTGACAAAGCTCCACCAAGCCTTTCCCAAGTTACGCATTGTACTCGAGCACGCAACAACTCGGGCGGCAGTCGAAGCTGTCAAGTCGCTGGGCGGTACGGTAGCATGCACGATCACGGCACATCACCTCGCCATGACGGTGGATGACTGGGCGGGTCAGTCTTGGCATTACTGCAAGCCCGTTGCCAAGTACCCGAGTGACCGTGAAGCATTGCGAGATGTCATACTCGAGGGTAGGTACCGTTTGTACTCGATCGCGTTCAAGGGAATGGATTTGCGCCTGAATTTCAGGACATCCGAGGTTTTTCTTGGGCTCGGATTCGGCACCGCATCCGGCACAAGCCAAGTCTGTGGCATCACCCCAACATCCCTGTGCCGCGGGAGTGTACACCTCACCGATTCTATTGCCGTTTGTTGCGCACATACTAGAGTCATTTGGTGCACTGGACAAGCTCCAGAATTTCGTGAGTGATTATGGACGGGCTTTCTATAGGCGCAGTGCTGGCGCCAATGCTCGAAGAATCGTGCTGGGAAGAGTAACGCGTTACCGGGTTGAAGATTCCTGGACGTTCGGTGATGAAACCGTTGGGCCATTTTGGGCGGGAAAAGAGCTCGGCTGGCAGATCAGTGATGCCAATCCATCCATGACGGAAACGGCGACTTCACGTTCGGAGGCGCTGACTAGTGGGGTGGAGGAGCTGGGCGGTCGGGGCAGTACATGAGGCAGTGCCGCTGCTATTCGGATGGACGCCGGATCGATAGGATGCGTTGATGAACAGCAGTGCCTCCGTCGCTACTGTAGTTTCACCGAATGACATCTCGCTGTGTAGACTACCACTCCTCCTCCTCCTTCCCAGCATGGTACGCGCAGCTGGCCCAATGAGTCCAGCCGGTGCGTGTTTGTCACTGCTTAGCCCGAGTATTGAACTAGCACGACAAGAGTCCGATGTCATCTTGTCCGAGTCCGTCGATGCTGGCCAGCACTGGCACCCATCCTCGTCCTCTCTTGATCACTCCGAGTCCAACCATGCCACGCTTCCTCCTGGACTCTCCCAACCACACGCTGCCAGTGCATCGCCTCCCACAGGTTCTTTTACAACCGGTGCTCTTCGCCGGACCAGCATCCCTTCTCAGGGAGGCACTGACAGAAGACGTCTCGCTATCGTGGAGATGGACGCCCGCACGCCATCCGCTCAAGATCTGACAGAGAAAGGCACTCGACATAGAGCTCGGCCCTCCGTCTCCGGTGGCAGTCCACCGAATAATTTGCGTTCTCGCCTCGAGCCCCATCTAGGAGGGCTGGCATTGGTTGCACCGCCAGATGCGTCTCCTCAGAGTTACTCGTGTTTAACACCACCCAGGTCTGTTCCTGTGTCCAAGCTGCAGCCTTCCATCGCCGTTAGCCATCCTCTGCCCAGCAATCACGCAGGATCATCCTCGGATGCCCTTGGCACCTTCCCAAAAGGTGTTAATCGCGCACCCTATAAATCTTCGCGTGACGTCGCCGTCGTTGGAACGGCCAGCTTCCCTGGGTCTGCATCGGTTCCACAGCAACTAACAAACTCTCCGTCCACCATTGATTCACTCAGACCACCTGTGTTTCAGATACCGCAGTCAAGGTCGTCATCTCCCGGGGCTTCCGAAGTATCTGACTCGGGCTGTTCGACCAACCGTGGACGTCAGAGAAAAGATGCCCTTGCTCCCGGTGTCAGCAGCGTCAAGGAGGTCAAGGAATTCTCTACTCCTGTACGAACACCGAGCATAGGCAGGTCAAAGCATATAAGTGAACGCGTTGCTGGTCCCATTGTTATCAGTCTCTTTCCTCAATCCCCGTCACCTAGCCCAGCATTTTCAAGTCCACACTCTAGCGCACAAGACCTCATGTCTCCCAGAACCAACCCTTCTAGTCCCCTGACTCCATCAACTGCGTCGACTTCACCTGTTACGGTGTCTTCCCCATACTTGCATTACCAGCCTGGTCTGCATGCCACTGCGGGACCACTTCCGCCACCTCCCCAGGCTGTCTTTAACATTGACCCTAAGGCCCCACCACCACGGCCTCCCAGGCATTCACCTATCCGAAGCAAAGATGACCTGGAAGCCATGAAACAGGTTCTACAATTACCACCACATGTCAGCGCTGCTCTCAGAGCTAAATCGCCATCAACTATGAGTGACACCGTGTCTACAAGTCCGCAGAAAGTAGCCATGACGGTTTCTCCGGATCCTCCTCCCACAGATAGTCCTCCGAGGTACGCAGTTTCGCCTTGTCGCTGAGCTCCGCCTCAGTTTTTGGGCCAGCTCGCACGATAGCTTTGGTCCTGATCCCAAGCCTCATCACGTTCGGGAAGGCGCATTCCCTCCATCAAGAATATGCACGTTAGATTCTGTGACTCCAACTTCACCCCATGATGAGATTGCTACCTTATTACCCTACTTTGACTCAATGGACGACCTGGTAGCTTCCATTGGTCTCGCTATTGACGATATGGGGATCATCAGTTCCTGCGATGTACCACCACCGACCGTTATTGAACCACCGCGCGGACATGAAGGTCGGAACAGTGGAAAAGGCCTAGAGATCCGTCGCGCTGACAACCCCCGGCTCAGTCTCAGTCATAATGACAGTCCACAACGACCTCATGTCGATCATCTTCGATCTTCGCCTCGCTCTGACGAAAACGCGGCGCAAGGTTGGGTGAATCCCGACAAAACACTCACTCGCTCAGAAGAGACAGTACCACCTGTTCCAGCGAAGAACGATCACCCCTACTTGGATACAAAGTCGCTGAAGAGTGCACTTAACATCAAGCGTTTCTCGTCCCTACCACGCACGCCGTCCCTGATGTCGCTTAATCGACCCTCTGTCGAGAGCAAGCGCTCATCTGGAACACCTTCGCCTTCCGTTGTTCATTCTGTTTCACAACCAAAACCGCCAGTGCGGAGGACGAAGTCGGCACACCCGCCTGCAATGCACTTTGCAGACGTGACTGTGAAACGGACTTCTCTAGAACGATCAATAGGTTTTGCTTGCAAAATTAATGAACTGTACAACTATGACTGCGGTTTAGGCGATTGGATCGCCGAGACCAGGCACAAGGGTAGGTTAGATCATATCCACTACCCGACACCTGGTTGATATGATGCGACCCATAGCCCTCCATCCCCACTCGTCGGTGAAACGCTCGAATGTTAATTCGTCAAAAGGACCCCGTGCCCCATCTACTTCTTCCCCATCCATCGCACCACGTCATATTTCCCAATCGTCCACAGATTCAGGTGTTACATTTCCAAGAAGAGCAGATGCTTACTCTGCGACTGATCTCGCCCCACGCGCTACTGGTGATGCAAGCCCACCCAATGCACCCCCCCCTCTTCCTTATCCTGCGTTAGCCGCAGCTCCCCGTCCGTCTCGGGCGTCTACAATGATTGCAACATCGTCGTCCTCATCCAGTCGCTCAGCTGTTTCGCCTTCTTCAGTTGCGAAGTCCCCTGGCAGCTTCTTCGCTTCGCTTGGGCGTAGGGCCAGCATCAGGAAGGAGAAGTCTTTAACTCCTCCATCTCCAGCGAAGACGCTATCCAAGAGCCCCCCCAGGAACGGGAATGAGCAATCTAGCCCGCGTCCGGCACATCTACCACCCGTTGCACCATCTGTCCCCGGCGGTCCGCGCGCACCTCCCAATCGCATGCAAAGGTCGCAAACTATTATTGTCACTTCCCAGAATTCTATGAATGGGACAAGCCCTCAGCGCTCCAGTACGATGGCACGCAGGCCCTCTCTTTTCGACGGTCGTGGCAGTCCACAACAACATAACAGTTTGATTTCAGGAGCGGAGTTCAACCAACAAGTCGATAAGCTCGCAGCACTACTACCAAAGGCAGATAGAAATGTGCTCGCTGTCTACCTACGCCGCGCCGGCCGAGATATACTGGCCATTGGACAATACCTCGAGGACGAGAAGAATGGCACCCTCCGACATGAGTGACGTTGAATCTTACTCTCCCCCCTCCTTTTTTTTTTTTAACTGACTGATGGTCAATACGGAAATACGTCATGCACTACCATACAAACACCATTCCTGTTCATACGCCCGTATACGTATCTTCGCCTCCGTTTGGTTTACGAGTCTAACTTAATCCACACGTGGTGCTTGATGTGTGCGAGTGACTCGTTCATCTTGCAGGCTTGAATCCCCCTTTTGTTGAGACGTTGGATGCTGCAATGGAAGGATGACTAGAGCATCGGACATTGTATATATCTCACGGACGCCGTTGCTGCATTGGATGAGACCTCGCTGGATCCGTTCCCCATCCGCTTGATCCAGGTTGCATTCTAGAGTATCCCCCTCTGACAGCCTTCGGAAGAAGTAGGTTTTCCACTTCGTGAGAGCTATCCGATCTATCAGAAACAGAGTGGGCCATGAAGAAGCGGTTTCCTCTGTTCAATGAATGACGGTGTGTGGAGGCAACTCGATTCGGTGCGGTAGAGTGTGATATTACTTGTGGTCCGGTGTGCCCTTGTTGTATCCCGATACACCCTTTCGTAGTGCGATTAACGAGAGGCGTCCGTTGTATCTAGTACTTCATCAGATAGATTATATAGACATAGTCAGCCCGAATTTACCCCAATAGTCTCCATGCCATCGACTACGGCCCCTATGTCAACCTCTCCAACTGCTTGTCTCGGGTGATTGTCGAGGGAACGATGAGAACGACCAAAACCCTGTGCAGAGGGTTGAATTGTACAGGAAGCATCGGGGCCAAGAAGAGCCCTCCTCTTTACTCTGTCAAGTTGAGCCTATAATGGCTTTTATCAAGTTGAAGTTGATCCAAGTTCGACAAATTCTACCTTGAGCTTTTGGTACTCCTTCTCTCGCTCTCTTGACGTATCCTGCAACTCACGGATCCTCCGGCGTTCCAATTCAAGGTCCCTCTCTAACTCTGTTTACGAAGCAAGAATGACGTCATGACATTTGGATCGTACTATCCTTTACCTGCATTTTTGATTCCAAGAAGGTTTATCTCCCCGTTGGCTGTAATTATAAGCGGCATAGCAACATATGATGGAATGGAGCGTACCTTCCCTAATGACATTTTCCAGTTGTTTATGTAGCTGAGCGTTCTTGTCGTTGAGGTTCCGGGTAACGGCATGCTGGAATGAGCTACAAGGCAACACAAGTACAGAGTACTCGATGGAAGGCTAGAGCGACGCACTTTTCCTGGTGGATCTGATACTGCCAAAATGACAGTGCGCTTTCTGATTGTGAACTTCAAAAGTAAAGGACTAGAACAGCACGGACCGACTGCAAATCTCCATGATGACAGAAGGACTCAATCCCGAGAGAACAGACTTCCAGAGGGATTAAGGGGAGTACACATTGGAGCGCGTCCACGCACCGTTTTGTAATCGTTCGTCGGATGCAAACAACAAACCTATTTTTCCTCGTCAATGATACTCAGCAATGATTTCAACCCATTACCACCACGTCATCGCTATAGTGGTGTTTTGAAGACAAAACCCGTAAGATAGAATACGTTCACGTACGGCTCGGTAAGCGATGTTTCGCAGGCTATGTATATCAGGGACTGTCGAAGGCTCGTGAATGAATTTACCTGGACAAAGGCGGGATGCATTGAACAACTCGTTGGCACATTCCACTGTTAGGGAGTAGATCATTGTGAAATACTATAACAGTCATATCAATCAACTCACGACAGAATATATGCGAGCCTGTCCTCATAATATTGCTTGATTTCGGCTCCCCGTTAGAGTTATTGGTAACTTACATGTTGTCTGGGTAACCCGTACATTTTTCGATGAACAAGATGACAGAGAAGGACACGGACCACCACCGCTTTGTCGACCAATGTTTTCCTACAGTTGAGACGGTTACACTTCAAATCAGAATCCATTGAGTGGGGTGGTATGACGACTTGGAGAAAATATCGTCGTCAAGTACAGATTGAGGTGCGGGTAAAAACAGAAGGCTTGGGCTTGATTTCGCATGTGGTTTCAGGGGATACCAAAAATAGAAATCAACACAAGTCGTCATCAGTCGCGGCACGTGCGCATCGACGGATCAATAATAAATCTCTATGTCAAAGACACAACAAGATCCCTAGCAGTAAGTAGCGGTATCGCCAGTAAGCGTCCCCATCCCAGGAAGTCAACATGAAGGTAATAATTAGTAGGTGTCGATGTGACCGTAATAGTCCCGAAAAGGTAGTGGAAAAAAAAAGCAGACGATTAATTATCAAGGTCTCCACGTGTGTCGAGCTGGCGTATTTGGTATACTTATGCGAGGGCGATGGGTAGGTGGGTTTGAAGGCGTTATCGGACGAATTGGTGGACCACTTGGGTTTGCGCGCCGCATGAATTGTAATGGGGCTAATGGTGATCCTGATGATGGGGAAGACTTCACAGTGTGTGGACTGCGAGTACCAGGTGTGGAAAGGGTGAGACATGGGATGAAAGGGCCCGACAGTGGTTCTGGGGTACATGGAGGTGGGGTAGCAGTTTCTGACGCTTCAAATAAGGTTGCAGCACTAATCCACTTTTCCTCTCTAGATCCAAATCGAGGTGAGCCGAACTGTGGTGATTCAGGAGGCATTATTCGGAACTGGTCTGCAAAATGGTCTTTGATGAATCTAGGACAATGTTAGCGTGCGACGAGGGAAAATCATTCGCGAATGTATAACATACTTAGATAATTCCTGCCACCCACCCCCAACACGAACCATTACGGTCTGCGATCGAAGGATGCGACAGAAGCATAATTTAGGCTCCTCATCGCCAATCCAGTATTTGCCACTCTGATCCTTCCAGGTATCAGCGACGACTTCGACATTGATATTCACAGGCAGTTTATTAACGACATCTCCAACGGCCACATCGAGCTTATTTTGCGGGTTAGCAACATACGCTGTTTTCGTGGTTGGCTGGGTCCGACGAGGAGGGGTTTGAAGCCTTGTCGCTACGGGGAACGACTGTCTCGGTGCGCGAGCCCAAGTTGACATGGATGAGGATGACCGTGTTGGATTCGTTCGCGAATTTGATGACATTTCTGACGGAGTAGGAGACATGCGGGACCTAGTTTGTGCCCGTGGCCGTACTGTCAACAAAGGAGTCCGGGCAGGGCTCGAGACACTGGACGACATACTAGCCGTGCGCTGTCGGGAAGCAAAGGTCGAGCTGTGCACGGAAGACGAGAAGGCCGGTGATGCTGACATGATAGGTCCAGAGACTGAGCGAGTAGTATCCACTGATGCTATGGAAAGTTTACTTGACGGGCGGCGATGACCGCTTGGGGAGCCGGATAACACGCGCCGGGAGGACGTGTAATTCGGGGCAAGGAACTTGCCTCCGCCTGACCCGCCCACCGAGAGATTCGAGTATCTATTGACTTTTCCACCATGAGAAGGTCTGGGGTTGTTTGGACGACTCGATTCTCCCGAATAAGAGCTGACAGCGGAAACAGATGCACGACTATTTCGACCGGAGCTGACGACACTCGATGATCGCGAACTCTTGCCTCTGATTCTGTCATTAGCCATGTCTTCCAGTTCCAGCCAGGTTTGCTGGACACGTCGATACTCAGTGACAGCGCGAGGATCGTCATCAATTAACTCGTAGTGCGTTGTCACGTGGGCAAACATTCGCCTGGTGAAGCCAATTCGAACACTGAGCTGCTGCTCCGGAGGTAAGCGAGGCGTTGAAACGTGTGTGCTCGAAAATGGTCCTACAGGAGCCGCAGGATAGCTGTCAATGTGTTCCAAAAGATCGCTCAGAGCCATGTCGCAGCTATGAGCTGCATCCCCAAGATCCGCTAACCGGCGAATGCGCTGCATAAGCTCCTGGGAGGCATCCAACTCGCTCCTCAGCGACCGAAGTTCTAGCTCAGCGGTCGGTAAGGGAGCTGAGGGGGGTAAATCCGCGAACGCAGAGAGGATGGTAGAAAAACGAGCGTTCATCTTTCCATATTCCTCCAAGGTCGGTAATTGCGACGCGAACATTGACGTAGCCATGGGCCTGGCAATCTCATTGATGTTGACCAACCTAAGACTTTTCCTTAGAGTAACGATTTTGTCGAGTAACTCGTCTTTCCCTTGACTTTTGGTGAAAGGTGAAGGAGCTACTTGTAGACCAAATATATCTAGGGAGAAGAGTCACTACTGCGATGATAGTCATAGAGACAACACCAACCTTCGTGCAGACCGCCGGATGTACTTGGCAGAGTAAACAAAGTCACGTCCTTCCCCTGGACAGTCTCACGGGTCCATTCAGTGGTTGTGTCGCCCCGCGGCTCAACCACTTCTACTTCTTGACACTCTGTGGCCCTGAAATCCATTTTCTCCGCCATGATTTTTGCTTTAGCCTTGATTGGTCCATACTTTTCAGCTTCTCGCAGGAAAATAGAGGTCGTTTGCTGCTCTTCCTGTTGCTGCTTTTGCGTTTTGGAACGTGTCTCCTGGAATTCTCGACTCACCCGCTCCTGGTGATGTCTCTCAATCTCATCATGTCGTCTTTGCTCGACTGCGAGACGCTCCACGTCCAGAAGGGATATATTGTCTAAGTGATCGCGCTCTTCCTGTTGCCTTCTCTCCTCTGCTTCTCGTTCGCGCTGGATACGTAGAGTTTCAAGTCTTTGAGACTCGAGGAGAATTTCTTCAGATATTTTCCCCCTAACCACGGCCACCCTATCACTCCACGAGTTAACCCTGATCTCCAGATCATCCACGCCTCGTCGGCGTGATGAGAGTAGCATTCCGTGGAAGTGTAGGTCGCAGGAAGCTGGTGTAGATTCCATGTGGCGAATGGATTCTCTGATCAATGACAGTGAGTGCGATAGGCGAGAGCGATGTTGGACACAGTGCCCTTCAACAGCTTGAGAGAGTTCCCGGAAATCTTGCAGTTTCGACTCGGTCTGCGGTATTGAGGTGACAGAGATCCACAAGGACTCAAGTTCTTCAGAAACTTCACGCAAGTCGTGAGTAGCTGAAGATGTTGCGGCATCGACATCTCTTGCCATACGAGCAAGTCGGAGATGGTCAGCTTTCCGATGTAAGTTTTCCGACTCTCCAGTAAGCCTCATGACAAAAAAATTGGAGTCCGCACGAACACTGTCGTCTAGG
This sequence comes from Veloboletus limbatus, assembly GCA_038088635.1. Lineage (NCBI taxonomy): Eukaryota > Fungi > Basidiomycota > Agaricomycetes > Boletales > Boletaceae > Veloboletus > Veloboletus limbatus. The sequence goes on from JBBPJJ010000037.1 coordinate 19,711, forward strand.
CTGGTGAGCGAAAAAGGAAGTTCGACAGCAGTGATAGGGAGCGCAAAACCACCGAGTCGAGAATCAGTGGGAGAGAACTTTTTGCGGATAAAGGTTGTGGAAGCGTGATCACGAAGATTTGGAGCAACAAGGGGCACACGATGGGCAACATTGTCGACAAAAGTCTTGACTAAATTACAGAGGGAATCAGCATCCAGCTGCAGCTCCGAGTGTGTCTTCGAAATGTGTTCAAGTGTCAGCTTGCCAGATAATGCGTCTTCGGTAGCGGTATTATACTGGATCATGAGATCTTCAATCCGGACTTGCAGCTCGTTTATTTCCTCCTGGAGGGACGCCATAGCCGCGGATTGAGATCGAACCGCATCTAAGAGCTGTACCATCCGGGTGACATTCTCTAATCGACTCATGAGTCCGCCGTGCGCCTGAACGAGGAATGAGTCGAGAGATGCCTCGAGAGTGCCTGATAGGGAAGCTAGGGGTACCACAATGTCATGCGAAAGAGTCTCGCGTACGATATCGAGTCGTTTAAGCACGTCCGGCGAGGAAAAGGGGGGGTCCAAATTATGAGACCGAGGTGTTTCGGGGGTCATAGGATCCGCATTAGACCTGTTCAGTGGCGTCCATTTCTCCCTTTCCATCGTTTCTCCGACCTCACTCTGAATGTTTTCCAGCACTTTCAGAGATTCATTCATGATTGACCATATCCTCCTGACGACTCTGAGGTGTCCCACCCGTGTGTTAGTCTTGTTGACTAGAACACGTAACCTGTCACGTGTGACTACCAAGGTATCCAATAAGTTAGCTGCATGTTGCTTGAATGAAAGGTCGATCCCGGGTCGGTCCAAGTTAGGGAGTGCTAACTGATAGGAACAGACGAGCTTATCGGCAGCAGAATTGGTTTGTTCTGCTTCCTCCAGAAAAGCTGGTAGTAAAGCGAGAAACGTGGCATGCACGGTGGGTTGTAGGCAAGTTTCGGATGACAAGTCTGGAGGCGATCCATCTCCCTCATAAGTGGAGACACCATGCGAAAGGCGATCGATGACGGAATTGAACTCCAACAACAGCTCGTTCGCGGACTGGGAGAGGAGATCAACTTCTTTGACAACCTCATAATTGGAACGGTACTCTTTGGCGAGGGTCTCCACTCTGGTGACTAAGTCCGTAGCAATTGCGAATTCTGTGGATAAGCTTTGGACGAGCGTGTTGTTAAATGACAGTTGATCCGGGAACAATAGGTGGGTCGGTCGAGGAAAGATGCCTGGGCTAGACACCGGGTTTCCACGTAGCGTGAGACGTTTGACAAGAGTGTCGACCCGAGAGGTAAAGCTTGAGCTCTGCCGAGGAGTAGGATGATGAAGCATAGCAGTCTCGACTTCTTCCAGAAGGTTCTGCGCTGCAGTCTGATCTTTCATGGTCTCGACGTAGAGTTCGTCCGCCCTACCGAGAAAATTACACGGAAATTCTTTGAGAGGAATGGGAGCCGCTCACTTGCGCCACTGCATAACAACGTCCATGACAAATTTGCCGACGTCCTCCATCTCATGGATGCCCTTCTCTTCAAGCCTATCCTGCTCGTCTAGTAGCTCTTCCGGAACAGGTCTTCGGCTGTTGTCTATCAATCTGTCCAGAGCCTTGCCCGCGGCAGCAATCCTTCCGTGTCGCAGAGAAGATGTTTTTCCAGCAAATTGGGCTGCATCACGAGAGAGCAATTCGGCGAGCTTAAAGCGTGCGGTGCGAGAAAAACCGGCGGTTGAAGATGCGGAAGTGTCGGAAGCCATGGAAGCGATAGATCCTCTGCGCGCGGAGGGCCGTTCTTCGTGCTTCGCCATGACTTCATAGATAGACGGGGACCATCGAGCACGAGTTGAAAGAAATGTTTCGATGTCAACCAGAAGCTTCTTTAGGTCTGCCCAAGCGACAGTGCGGTGCTCTTCCCAACCGAGTCGAACACCAAGAAGGTCAAGGTTTTCTGAGCGATCTCGGAGGAGATGAAGGAGCTTGTCGAGTTCGTAGATAGTTGTGAGAGTGAGTTCGATCAGATCGGTGTCCTCCGGGGAGAGATGACGTTGGGTGGCAGCTGCAATAGGTCAGTAAGTGGGAAGAGAGGAAAGGCTTGGTTCACACCCTTTGTGAACTTTCTGAGCTTCTTGAGCTCACCGGAATCAAAAATTTCCGTTTCTTTCTCAATCCTGTCGTGCTCCGCCAACCAGTCTTGGAGCTGTTCGCGGGAAGGTAGACCAGGCACAGAAACAGCAGAAGTGCGGACGGCGTCAATGCCAACGAAGACTTGGATGGGAGGCAACTGCTCGAGAAACTGGGATATGGGATGTGAAGAGAGAGGGGGGATGGTGTCGGAGTGGAGACTCACTCTGATTTTTCCCTCTATCCATGCTTTGCGTTCGCTGAAAGCCTGAAGTTCGATTACTTCGTGAGACTCCAGAGCCTCTTTCTCTTCCAGGACGTGCTCCGAGGGAGCATCGCTTGATTCAGTGAATGTGAGTTGAGAGACTGCCGGAGGCGCCGAAGGAGAGGCCATATCTGGCTTGATTTCTGACAAGTCAAAAGGGTGACGTCTGGACAATGGACAGATCGATCAGCCAAAGAGACAGGGCATCGCCCGGTTGACTCGGATATCTAATTGACTCGTCGTCGTTGTAGTTGTTGCCGTCGCCGTCGTCGTCGACCTGCTCCGGTGTAAGCCAACGTAGTACGTGCGACACTGGTGCATTACCTAAGCATACCCTCACATTCTGCCAGCGAATGAAATCATCATATACATTCGATGGATTCAAGGGACAACGTCCTCCTCAGACGTCCAGCTATCACTACCGTCGTCCTTCTCACAACCCTTCTGGTTCCCGTCGTCGCCCTCCCTTATGCACTCACCCGCAGGCGCATCGCCCTCCTCACCCAGCAGATTGACCGTCTCATCACTGCCAACACCGATCTCCAAAACGCCGTCTCCAAGTCTGCACGCGATATCGCCCTCAGGCAGGAGGAGTTGGCACGTGCAACATCCCTCTTAGAGAAGTCCAAAAACGAAATATCTCTCTTACGTCGTGATATATCACAGACCCAAGGCCAGCTGAATTCGTTCCAGTCCGCTACCCGCACAGAGTTGCAGACCCTCTTGGATGAGGGCAAGCTAACGAGGCAAGCCCTGCCTGCCAGTGCATACCAGTGCGCATCCCACATCCACCACTTATATTTACGCCCTCCAGACAGCATCTCGATCTATTTCCTCGGCTTGGCTTATCGCTAGCTGATGTTGCATCGTTCATGCACGAAGTGGAGCTCCATCACGCCCTCCCTTCGTCAGCCATTCATAACCACGGCATTGAGAGGTTGCGTACCTTGGCTTTCAGGCTGCAGATCTCATCCACACCACACAAGGTATGTTACTCCGCCAAGCCGTTGGAACAGATCTCATTCAGGGGTAGCCTTGATATCTATCCTCATCTACTTTACCGCAGCTAGCGCTCATGGGCTGCCAAGGACTGGGGGTAACCATCGCTACAGTACTGTAGAAGTATTTTGTTGTTCCTGTATCTGTAAGCTCGTGGCTGGAGACAAATGAAGAGGACAAGACAGCCTACAAACGAAAGGGTGCAAGAATACAAGTACGCGTCACTAGTCATACACAGAACATGATGTAAAAGCTCGTCAATACATGATCGATCACGGTACAGGCACATAACCTTCATGAAGACAACCAAAGTTTGTACCACTTGCGTTTTTTCTTGGGAGGTGGGGGAGGTATCGGTTCGGGTGGGGCCGGCAATCTAGATATATCGTCAGATCCAATTCGTATCCCTGGTTGCGGACGTACTCATCCACAAATACTGGGTATTCCTTGCGCAAAGAGGCCATTGCCTGAGTTATTTGGGCTTGGTAGGCTAGACGAATGTTATTAGGAATAGGTAACTTCCGCCTCCAGATAGCGACACTGTTTCCAGAAGGGGAAGGAAGGAGAACAAAGACAATGATGTGCATAGCTGGGTTATAGTATCCGACGGACTCTTGCAAAATCCGGTCCATAGTACGCTGAATTTGGTTCCAGGTAATCCAATCAAAGGCTGGCTCGCCGGGAGAATGAACAGGTCGATAAGCAGCATTGACAATCAAAGCGCCTCGTTCTCGTGTCTGGAGGAATTTCTGTAGCTGAAGAAACATCAATAACTATAGACGTACAGGGGGATGAGCCAGCTCACACCGAAGGATGCAATTCCAAATGACATAGAGTTTATCCAATGTAAAAGGGACGAGACTCGTTCGTCTTTATCTGGCGAGAACAACCAGTGGAAGCGATCCACAGCCTTGCGTTGCCTGCCATAAAAAGCGTGCTGTACGCTCTTCAATGCTTCGCCTCGTGACTCGACGAATTGGAAATCCGTTATCCGCTGCATCGCCGCGCGACCTGGTTCACTCTCCGTGGATGGTGTAGAGCCCGAATACGCATACGAAAGTGTCTTTGACATCGGAATTGTGGATAACCCAAGCTTATTCTGCGGCAGAGCATTGACAGTGAAGTTTTCGACAACGGTTGAGGGGGCAGCAGAAGAGGCTGAAGAAGGAAGCATAGATGCACGTAGCGCACCAGGAGAGAAATGAACTCTACGACCCCAGGCATCTTGCGTCATGTCTTGTTGCTCCTCTTCGTCTTGCAAATCACTCCATCCGTCACCAAGTCCCCACACATCATGTACATCTTCCTGCCGTCGCTTATCGCTCTTGTCCTGCGGCTGTGCCTGTACCCTTTGGGGATTACTCTTCATATGCTTCTTGCGTTCGTGTCCATGGCGCTGATCATAGGATTGAGGAAATTCATGCTGCTGTTGCTGGTGTCGGGTCCCATTCTGAAAGAATTGATGCTTTTGCCAATTGTTCGCAATGGTAGGGAGAACCGATGCTCCAGCGGTTGGGGGCATACGATAAGGCCGTTGATTCTGTTGCGATTTGTTAAGCAACGAATTCAAAATCTGAGACCGCTGCAGCTGTGATAGAACTGGCTTGTTCCCACTAGAGCTCGGGGAGGGCGGAATGGCGGGATCAAAAGTTACCTTGGGTAGTTTTCGTGCCTCCTCGCTCCAGCTCTGCCATCCACCGGTCTGTGCATGCGAGGTTGTTTGGGAATGAACAGAAGGCGCAGATACGGCATGGGCCCATGCTGCAGAGTGAGACTGTTGACCCAATTTGCCATGATCATCATTCCACCCATCATTTACCTCCCATACGTCCCCATTTTCCTGGTCGGCCCATTCCTCATCTTCCGTTAATTCATTATCTTCAGGAGTCCAAACATCCTGTGGTTGTTGAGGTTTCGCGTAACCCCAGCTGTTAGCCACCGAACTGTCGTGGACCCCCACACCGGCACCGAAACCCGACTCGTGGTGGTTCGATGGCGGAAGTGGAAGTTGCTGTCGAGGATGGTACGACTTTGTATGATCTCTGCCTCCACTGATCTTCTTCTGTGCTGACTGGGGGGGGGATGGAGGCATAGGAGTATAAGTAACACCTGTTTCCCAGCCATCATTACCCAAAACTCCATTACTGTTTTCGGGCACATCAGCTCCCCAGCCATCGGCTGAGCGATCGACATTTTGCCATGATTCCACCTCTGCACCTTCTACAGGGCCACCTGAAGGGAAAATGATACCGGTCATTAGACACGGGCGGATCTCAGAGTGTCGCATGGTAGTGAAGCTCACCTGAGAGGCCCTCAACTTCTTCTCGTTCCTCAATTGTTTCAATGGTTGCAGTTGGGTACTGGATATGGTGCGCAGCAGGCGGTGACGGATTTGCAGGTGGAGGGGGCGGAGAGGGTGGAGGCGGGGCACTGGCAATGACCGCCGAGATAGGTTCTTTCTGCTTGCCCTTCTTTGTAGTGTTATGCTTCCCCATTCTTCGTACACTATGCGCAATTGCTAGACTCGTGTTCAATGACGCATGCAACACGCGAAGGAAATGAAAGCCTCAAGGTGTTCGTGCTTTCGATGGAAAGAACGCGGGGCCCCGATTGGCATGCAGGCCTGGCGAGCTTCGAGTGCGGCGCTTGCTAGCAGCTGCACGCCACGAAAGCACAAATAAAATGACAGGTGGAGAACGGCAGCCTAATGAGTTTGAAGGCTTCGTCCCAACCCTGGCCTGGCTGGCGATGGGCAATGCGGAAGGAGGAAGGGCTTTGCATGAACACGAGGTTTTCATTTACTAAACTCTGGCAAACCATAACCCTATTCCAAGGTTCCTACAGTCTCTACTTATATCCGTTTCACTACCTCACCCACAACTTCACTCGTGTTGCTCTTCCCTCCAAGATCAGGTGTCAAGCACCTGCCATCTCTAATCACATCATCTACTGCACTATCGATGCGAGCAGCACCATCCTCGTACCCAAGCTGACGGAGCATGAGGGCGGCAGAACGGATAGCAGCCAACGGATTCGCAATATTTTGACCGGCGATGTCCGGGGCGGATCCGTGCACGCTGAAATATCTGGTAAGATTTTTAAAGAACTCGACATGCTTACGGCTCACGGTTCACCCATAACAAAGCTATCCCCTGCGTTGATCGATGGCACGAGGCCAAGGGAACCAACAAGTGCCGCGGCTGCATCCCTGCAACGTGGAATGAAGAGGAAGGAAGTTTCCATGACAAGTAGCTCACGAGATAATATCGCCATAAAGATTGGGCGCGACCATGACGTCATAAATACTGATTGGAATCGCTTGACCGAGCTTGGAGAACAAGCTTCAAAAACTTACTGTGGTTCCCGGAATAGTCTACAAATGATCGGTAATGATCAGGCGAGACTGGGCTGGAACAAACCTATATACGGCACTATCAACGAGCTGTTCCGCAATTGTGACTGTATCGTATTTCCCGCTCGTACCCGGCAGTGTGGGAACACCACGGACGGTTTCGCGGAAAAGGCCATCTGTGACGGAGAGCACGTTAGATTTGTGAATGATAGTGACGTGCTGAGGAAAGAAAATTCAGTTCAACGAATCAGACGCTGAGGTGCAAGAACCTTGCGAGTTCGAGTCAAGGCAATTTTGAAGGCCATTTCTCCGATACGGCGCGAAGCACGCTCCGTGATAAGGCGCGTTGCTCGGGCTTCCATTCCTTGCTCCCCCACGGTTTGTGTTTCTTCCTTGATATACTGGATTCCTCAACTATAATTGGAAATGTGTCTGTCACGATGGTGCTAAACTCACAAGACATTCAGTGTTCTCTCGAACGACCACGAGATCGACCGCTGGCTGTTCGTTTAGGGTGGGAGCTACCTAGCAGCATGTTTCGTGACTCTTCGCATCCGATAAAATTTAGGTGCTCACGGAGGACACGGGCCTAATATTGGCATACAAGTCCATTTTCTTGCGTAAAGCTACAATAGGCGATGAATATCCGATAACTTTGCGCGAGGGCGAGCTGAGACGTTCGGCGTCGGTACAGTTGTACGGGAATGTCTTCTGAAATACGACATACCTGACTGCTCCAAATAAAGCGCAATCGCACTCATTTTTCAACACCTCGACTGTCTCATCCGGCAGTGCGGTACCCGTCCTCTGGAAGCACTCAAAACCAGCGAGGAGGTCGATGAATTCAGTTGTTGGTATCGACGACCCTAAAGCTTGAATTGCAGCTTTTGCTCCCTTTATCATCAACTTGGTAAGGAAACAAACAGAAGAAATTGCGTCATACTGGGAGAACTTCCCGACCAACCCCGTCAGCGGGAATCATACCAATCTTGAGGGACTTTCCGGCAATCGTAGCCATTGAACGTAGAGGTACACTTAAAGCCATTGCACCTGGTTGATATCACGTTCTGGAGTTGAACCGCGAGACTTGAGTAGGAACGCCTACATTCGGTGTTGCATCTCGGGATTATCGGCCGACACACGATCACGTGGTCTTCACACTTGAGACGCGTGCTTGTCGTTGCCTGCTGCAGTTTGAAGCACTCGGATGAGCCCGCACGACTACCACCCGTCTGTGTTGCTGAACAGCACCAACGTTCCTCCGCACACACAAGGCCATTCGCTGACAACACTCTCAGAGGATGCCCCTTCAAAGCGGAGACCGCCAACGCCAGACGAGACAACCTCGAAACGACCGCGTCTAACGCGCGAAGAAGCAAGCGATGGCGACTCAGGGAACTCCAATCTCGTTAAATGTCATGCTCATCGCTATACAATGTTCAGCCTGCTGCGGTCATCTTCTCGGCGTCCGCCATGCAGTCCTCCGCGGATTATATGTACGCATCTCTCCTTCGTTGCATCAGTGTATATTGCGCATTGCTCATGCCCGTCTGTAAAAAGTGCCTTCGCGCCTTATACTGCAGTCCTTTGTATCCTCACACAGATCGGACGTGTTCAAGTGTTCCTCCCTTGCCGATCATACTTTCATGACGCCACCTTATGCTTGTGCATACTCTTATGGTGAGAGACTTCGGTGTTTGATTAGGAAATCCACTCATATTTTTAATAGGTGCCAAGGGTATTGGCGCCCCCCTTCTTGCCGTGGCCACGGAAGAAGGCTCTGTATCAGTTCTCAATACTTCAAAACGTCACGAGTGGGATTTCGGTATGTTTTTTTGCCACTATTCAATGCGCAGGTTCTATTACCGTATCTGTAGAACCTCAGCGAATGACTTTTCAACCCCATGAAAACGGTATATTCGATGTGAAATGGAGTCTCGATGACTCCATGCTTGCAACAGCATCCGGGGACAAGAGCACGCGAATTTCTTCCGTCGAAACACAAAGCATCTTGCAACTGCTTCAGACTCACACTAGTTCTGTCAAGTGCATCGCATGGGATCCATCTCACCACGACATCCTCTGCACAGGCAGTCGAGATGGGCAGATATGTGTATGGGACCTCCGGCTTGCAAGCAGTCGTGCAGAGATCAGAGAAGGCATTCCAGCGCTACAGCCAGTCATAACCATTCACGGCGCACATGGTCAAGGGAAATCGAATGGTGGACGGAGAAAGATAAATCCGCTCCCACGGAGCGTCACGAGTCTACTTTATGCTGATGCACGATCTCATGCTCTGATCAGTAGTGGGTCATATGATGGGTATGTCAAAATTTATTATGAAATGTGGTTGTTGATGAGGTTCTCAGCATCCTGAACATGTGGGACCTTCGTGTCGTGGTACAGGATGACTCCAAAGAACTGAAGAGACCGCCTTGCACGTCATCACCCGATGATGCAACGACGATGAATGGATCGTGTCGCCCACGCGGAATTTCTAACTTATGCGCTGGTTCTGGACCAACATCTGGCCTCCTCTTTGCACTCGGAGCTGATTCTCGGCTATACACTTATTCATCTCCTTCCTTGATACCATTGGAAGCGGAGACGCACCCAAATCTCAGAGCCTCTTTCTACGTTCGAATTGCCAGATCACCTTGTGGTCAGTGGCTTGCCAGCGGGTGCTCTGGAAAGTCCGGCAGCGCGTTCCTATTTGATGTTAGCAATGCCGCGCGCTTGTCCGTATCACTTTATTCCAAAAACTCATTGGCTGCCGCAGTGGAACTTCGCGGACAGACGGGAGAGGTTGGTGCCGTGGACTGGGCACATGAATCGTTGGCTACCTGCGCCGACGACGGTACTGTTCGGGTTTGGAGACCAAACTACGATGTCTACCGGAAGTGTTCGTCAGACCCTGATGCGGCGAGATGGAATTGGTGTTGGTCACAAGATGTATATTCTTGCGAGAGGTAGTTCCGAGCATAACTTGGTTTTTTTACTTCCGACAAGCTATTGAGCAGACTTGTCCGAAATAACCCCACGTCGATCATTGCCATATTCAGGTTGGCAAGACAGGAGTTGAATCAGCCTTGTCGTGTTACTCATCTGTCACAGGGCTTGAGCGATAAACGTCATCGTCCCCCTCCTCAATGTCAAGGAACAGTTTCAAGTCGTTTGCTGTGCTCGGAGCTGGTACGCTCGGTTCGCCGTTAGCTGAGGTTTGTAGGTTGCAGAAATTGGCCGGTGCTCCTTTAACCTTGAATCTTTAGTCGCTTGTAAAGAACGGGGCTTCAGTCGTCGTGTTCACTCGCCCCTCTTCCAAACGTAAACACTTCCCCTCAGGCACTATTCATGTGGCTGTCGATTTCACGGATGTACCAGCGCTCACTGAACAATTTCGGTTGCACAACTGCGAGGTGGTTATTTCAGCAATTAACCATGACCACCTTGCAGCCCAGCCACATACTCTCGAGGCCGCAAAGAACGCGGATGTGAAGTTATATGTTCCGTCTGAGTACGGAATCCCGTCCGAGGGGCAAGACGGCATCTTGGGTGAGAAGAACCAGTTTATTGGTATGTTTCTGATATCCATGTTTGGATCGTATACCCAACCCAACCCAGATCAAATCAAGGCAGCTGGGATACCATATATGCGACTTTATGTATGTTCTTAGTCCGACCCTTGTTCAGTGCCTGCTGAGTGTGTTTATAAGGCGGGATTCCTGATGGATTTCATTCCATTTTTCTTGGGGATCGACTGGAACAAGGAAGCGATCTTGATTGGAAAAGGCGAAACACCTGCATCATGGACATCTCTTCCTGACTTGGCAGGTAATTATGCTTCTTTCGGTGAGGATCGAAATAATCGAAACATTGCAGGTTATTCAGCCTACGTCCTCACGCATCTACCTCCGCAAGAGTTAAACAATCGGACTCTTCGCATTGAGGGTCAGCGATCCTCGCTTCTCCAAGTCGCTCAACATTATAGAGACTTGATCAAAATCTCGTATGCGCCAAAATTTCCAGACGACATCGACAACCCTCGGCTCAGAGAATACTTGCAAGCGAAGGTAGAGGCGGGCGCGGGCACTGTGACATACAATATCAAAACAAATCAAGATGATTTCAAACTTGACAACGACCTCTGGCCTGGCCACCGCTGGTTTACCGTATGCGAAACTCTGGGGTTGTAGGGCGGGATTGATTTGAATTGTCGTTCAAATCCATCGTTATTTCAAGGTGTGAAGGGCAGCAGTCGTCAGCTGTGAAGTTATTTGATGAAGCGTCTATGCATAGGCTTTGAAATGACATATACTGTTTTGTACACGCCGCCATTAGTTCATATTGTATTGCCATTAGTTCGTACAAGAAAGCATGGTCGCGATTAAACAGCATTCTATAAGGTAATAACGAACTTGGCAGTGGACGAAGCGACACACCGCTGGACGTCTCGATATAATTAATAAAAAGCTTTTTAGTAGAGGGCGTGAAATCGGACTATTTTGCACGATAGTGATCGGCCGGTCTTGAAAACGGTGGAATAAGCCTCAAAAGTAGTCAACCTGGAACAAGTTACAAAGTAATAGGATACCATAGTGCTTGGCCACACAGTGGGTATACCGATATCCGATCAGCTGTGCGACGATGTGATGATGGAAGATCTATGAAGAGATTTCTATTTCTTCTGGATAGCGTTCACTAACCTGTGCACAGCTGATAAGCAAGGCGAAATCGAAGACAAGAATCACTCACCAATCGAGACCTTCTTCTAAACCTTCACCTTTTGTCGCACAACTACCGCGCACACTCCACTGTCTCGCGGTCTCTGCGCCTGCAAGTCCCAATTGTTCACTTATCTCTTCGGGCTTCAGCGCGCCGTCTACGTCTTGCTTGTTGCAGAATACGAGAAGGGGTACGTCAATCAGTTCGTCCTCCGAAAGCATGGTCAACAACTCGCTCCGTGAGGTTCCAAGGCGGGAATGGTCTGATGAATCTATAACATAGATAATTGCGGATGTGTTGGGAAAGTAACACCTCCAATACGGTCTACACGTGGTCAACCCGGTATCGCACATCGGTGCAGAATATGTTCTCACCGAATGCTTGATTGTCCCCCAAGATCCCATACTTGAAACTTAATATTCTTGTACTAGTCCAAGTCAGAACAAGTAACCGGATGTCGAAGCTTTGACGCACCTCCACGGTCTCGACATTAAACCCGATTGCTTCGAGTCCAAAATGGGTCAGATATACCCTAACGGTTCAGCCAAACTACCAAGTACTCACTTGGTATAGTCGACACTACTTCACCAATCTTGCTCGAGATGATGAGAAAAGCAGCCTTCGGAACCCAAAAACTCATACCTGCAACCTGTACAGTATCGTGGTCTACACGCACAAGTAAGCAATAGGAGGCTGCTAATCGATACGAGCTCGTTCAGCATACCTTTCCCGCCGAATCGAGGCCAAGCATTAATATACGGACATCCTGGTCCGTGCTCCATCGTACCAGTGATGTGAACGAGTTGAGCAGCGAAGAGAAAGTAAGACCCATGGAAGAGAAAATAGTAAAGAGCAGACCATACGATGATTCTTGAATTGGATGGAGTTTTCGCACCAGAGCGTGAGAGCCTTTCACATCTGCTGGACTTCTCCCTCTGCGGTGGGTGCTGTGACCGCTATCCAACTTTACATGCTCATTTTTGCACGGATGATAATCAAGGATTATCTATATTTAAAATGGAGAGGGAAATAGCATTGAAAGAACGGTAGACTGAATTTGTCGGGAAGCTGCCTGGCCCGAGGACACTCACCAGCGCTGGGCAAAGGAAGCGGAAACGGCGATGCACCGCTCAACGATTCTCTGAATACTTATACACACAAAGATGAAAAATGCGTGGTACATAAGTGATATTGAAAAATGTTGGTAGAATGGCTTTAAACCTCAGAGGTGTATCATCGACTGCCCTACCCAGATCCCACCACCGACGAGTCATTCTCGGAACAATCTCGCAGAGGTAGGCAAGTTCGCTTTAGCCTTGAGATATGCTTATGAGCGATGTCGAAGAGTCAAGAAGACTGGAAGTTTAACAAAGCCAGACGGAACTGGCTATTGCGTCACAACGTCTGGTCGGAGCAAGCTCAAAGGTTATCGTTCCCGTTCAATGTCATGTTCCGAGTCATGCAAGTACCCGGGAGTTATGTCCCCCTTGTGATGGGATACCCGGTTGGTATAAGGGTGGCGCTTGAGAGGCAAGTGCGCAGGCACTCTCATCATTGTTGATGACTCTGTGTTTGATTGCAGAAACTGTTTGCGGAGTGCACCTCAACTCTGTCAACTTCCGAGAATGCACCGATGCCGCAACTCGCCAACAGTGTCAAGGCCGCATCTACGATTAATCAACAACCAAGTACGTCACGAGCCCTATCCATCCTCCATGCGCTCCGAGAGAGCAGCTAAAGCTGAATCTATAGCCGAAAGGTATGGGATTGAGAACTCTTTGAGGACAATGTACCAGGTACATGGAAACACGTAATTGGTAGGTCAAGCAGAAACAGGGACTTGGACAGCTGCCGCCGCCATCTTAAGGCTGCCGACAGTTGTACGGACCCGAGGATACTTCGCAAATGAATCCGCTGCTAGTTTGACTGCTCCCGTAAATACTTCGTCCTCCACTTTGCGCTCACATTCGACCGGGCCCAATAAAGCTTCGAAGTCCTTGCGAACAACATCGACGGCCGCAGCATCAACCATCGCCAGCTGACCATTCCGCAAGGTCTGTGGAGCACCGGCGATGTTAATCTGGCCGTCTGTCCAAATGGGTTGCATATCGTCCTTGCCAATGCCAACGTTAGCGCGTCCGCCAAGTCTCGCCCAGTCACTCGTGCGGTTAATATTCAACTCTGTGAAAACGGTGTCGACGGCGCGAATAAGACCATCGATCTGTTCAGCGGTGTGGCGAGGCGTGACAGTGAATCTCAAACGCTCCTCCCCAACGGCGACGGTAGGATAGTTGATAGCCTGGACGTAAATGCTATGTTCGTGCAGTAGTCTATCGCTTGCCAGCTTAGCAAGCCCTGCATCTCCCACGAGAACTGGCACGATGTGGGACGGTCCTGGGATGATAGGAATATCCAATTCAGCGAAGCGCTCCTTGACCCTGCGGACGTTGACTTGTTTCAAAGCGCGGTCGCCAATATGATGTTTCTGGTACAAAATCGATGCGCGAGAGGCGGCGACGGTGGCTGGCGGGAGTGACGTCGTGAAAATAAAACCCGGAGCGTAGGAGCGGATCATATCGATAAAATCACGCGAGCCGGCAACGTATCCTCCAACAGAACCATAAGCTTTGCCCAAAGTGCCTAAAAATGAGATCAGAACAGCCGAAGTGGAAATATTGATATTCAGTTCACCAGTAATGATGTCGACGCGGTCCATAACGCTACCCTTGATGGTCTCGGGACCTTGACCGGCCCTTTGATGCGCCTCGAAATCGAGATGCTCGGCGACTCCCGCACCACGAGGACCATACAACCCCACGGCATGAACTTCATCCAAAAAGGTCAAAGCGCCATACTTCTTCGCCAAATCACAGATTTCGCTGATGGGTCCGATACTGCCGCACATAGAATAAACACTTTCAAATGCAATAACTTTTGGGCTTTCACGAGGCCACATCTGGAGCTTGTTTTCTAGATCCTCCAAGTCGTTGTGCTTGAAGATGACCTTTTTCGCACCAGAATGACGGATACCTTGAATCATCGAGGCATGATTAGATGCGTCGGAGAAGTACACCAAGCCTGGGAGCTTTGAACCGAGGGTAGAAAGGGTAGCATCGTTTGCGACATAACACGAGGAAAAGACCAAAGCCGCAGGCTTCCTGTGCAGTGTCGCTAGCTCTTTCTCCAGAGCGAGGTGCATAGCACTGTTTCCTGCAATATTTCGCGTTCCTCCAGCGCCAGCACCATACTTGTCTAGAGTCCGGCTATGCATGAAGAATGATGAGTATGGGGATCGAGTATGGTGACTTGTACATACTGCATAGTCTCAATGACAATTGGATTGTTTCCCATGCCGAGATAATCGTTAGCGCACCACACCTCTACTTCATCCTTGACATTTGCAGTATGAGCGACCGGGAATTTGGTCGCAAGCCTGTTGATGTTGTTAAAGTAGCGGTAAGACTGGTCCTTGTGCTTCTTCTCGAGCTCTGCTGCGAAAAGTTGATCGTAGTTGAAGGTGCTTCCGATAGGAAGCTGTGTGCCAACGACTGGTTCTGGAGGGGTAGCTTTATGGAAGGGACAACCACCTGCTACCTCGTGATGAACAGTCTGGGTAGCTTTGGGGGCGGGATTGGTGTCTGCCTTGGCGGCGGCTGCGAGGTCCGCGGCCAAGCGAGCAGCTGCTCGAGCGGCGGAAGCATGAGGACACTTGGCGATATCGGCATCGGTGATCTCAGTGCCAGGAAATATGCCCTTGCTGTGATGAATTTCCTGTACGTCCGCCTGGGCTGCGACACTGGCATATCTAGCAACCATCTGAGTGGAACGCATTTGCAGGGCGGGACCCATGATAGGGCATTTCGTAGCCGACTCTGTAAGTTGCGACAGGGCAGGGAAATGGGAGGATGCAAGGGTAGAGAGGGAGCGGAGTGTCTGTGTCTGCATCCCACGGAGGAATGGGCATGCTACCTTGCAACGCGAGAGGTTGACGAGCTTTTCCATTGCAGTAAACGAGGTAGAAACTGTCCAGAGAGAATTCGAGCCAAAGCTTTCTGTGTGAGATCAGAAACTTACTTTCTACGTGTATAGCGATATCGACGGAAGGACTGCGGGAAAGAGAGAGAGGGAGAGGACGAACTCAAGTTTTATACGAGCTGAATTAGACGGATCCCGATTGGTTTATGGTCACGTGGTTTCTGACGAAGCCGAGCGTGTTGGCGAGCACGGGGCTGTTGTCTCACTGCCGGGCGACGTGGCGCTGTTTCACTGATCTCGGAGGTTGACCACTATGAATGCACGCCTAATGTCTCACTGAGTTGGCGCCTAATTTAGGTGTGTATGTAGCACTGGCATGACGGGGGCAATGAAATTAGTCATGCAGGTTTACATCCTGCATGGTGTATTGCGCAAGGTAGTCGGCAGCCGCACACGTAGCTCGACACAGCTTTTCAAGTATCATTTACTTCAATCCAGCACTCTACTTGAACTCACCTAAGCCCTTTCATCATCTAGCATACCTCTATGGCCAGTTCGACCTCATCTCTGTATCTGCAAAGTATCCCCCCTGCTCGGGATATACCTCTCACCTTCTCTGCGAGCCTTAAAAGCTGGTTTGTTTGTTTTCATCTTGCTGATCCGTTGCGATCTGACAGGCAAGTGTCATCTAGGTGGAGCGCTGGAGAGAAACAAGCTGCCGCAGCAGAGGAGCGGCTTTTGAGGTGCGACGATCCTCTCGCCTGCGCATGGCCACCTTGAATTCGATACAACTTGTTTTCTTGTCCAGGAGGCTCCCATTCTTCTTACCCGAAAGGATGCCGACCTCTGTGGTTGGTGGCAGTCCAGTGATTGCCCGCAACGAACGAATAGAGCTGGCGTCTCCGAAGCATTATCTCAACACACTCTCTATCAAGGCTACGAATCCGTCTCCGTCAGCCCCTCCACCTGCTATTGTTCTGCACGGCTATGGTGCTGGTCTTGGGTTCTTCTTTCAGAACTTTCCAGCACTCGCTACCTGGGCTGGTAATCGCGGTACCAATGTTTATGCCTTGGACTGGCTTGGTATGGGTCGTTCTGCCCGCGTTCCGTTCCGCATCAAGGCAAAACGGGACGACATCCCTGGTCGTGTACGAGACGCTGAATCCTTCTTCGTCGATTCTCTCGAGGAGTGGCGCGCCAAGATGGGGGTAGATAAAATGACCCTTATTGGACATTCCCTCGGTGCATATCTTAGTGTCGCATATGCACTCCGCTACCCCACGCGGGTCCATAA
>JBBPJJ010000037.1:36558-60380 GCA_038088635.1 Veloboletus limbatus
TAACTCATCTTACTCTCCCCTGCTGGTGTACCTCATAATCCTGACAATCTAACGATGCCTTCGAGAGAGTTGACCGATACTGGCGACTCTGGGAGCTCTGCCAGCGCCCCAGCAGAACCTGCTTCTGCTTCTGAAATCCAGCATATTCGCGACCAGCAAAGAGCGATCAAGAAAGAAGAAAGTCGTTCTCGGAAACTCTTCACGTATCTGTGGGAAGAGGGGTGGAGTCCGTTCCAGGTTGTACGTTCGACCCTGTTCTGGGGACCCATCCTCGTGGGCAAGGTTCGTCTGTTCTCTACATTTAACTGCTCATAGAGTTTTCTGGCTCACGGATTCGTGCAGTATTCCAGTCGTCGCTTTTCTGGGCTGACAGAAGACGAAACCCGTGACATGCACGATTACATTCTTAACATAACACTTGCTAAAGGTTCAGGCGAGTATTGTATATGTAAGGCTTACCTAGTTCTCCGTGTACGACGATCTCACAGACTCTAGCTCACATTCTCGCACCATACGCTTATGCACGTATGCCCTTGGTCGACCGGGTACCTGCATTGAAGATACCCATTACCTTTGTCTGTCAGTGTGTTACTTCCCATCCGGTCCGCCATTGCAACTCACTCAATCTCAGATGGTGAACATGATTGGATGGATCCTGTAGGTGGCCTCCAAGCTCTACAGAATCTCCGCTCAGCAGGTAATGAAAATGGGCGTATGTTCGTTATTCCTAATGCTGGGCATCAAGGTAAGGAGCATACGGTACAACAACATATTATTCTGGATCTAATCTATATATCCTCTTATACCAGTATACCTTGACAACCCGACTGCTACCAACGATTTGCTTATCGAGGAACTTAACCTTGCTGATCAACAACAATGACAGCCTTTAGGTATTTATATTGGTTTGACATAGAACCCGGAGTGGCGACGGAAGTAAAGTTGACTCGTTAGATTAATAGCCCTTAACGATAGATCCGCATGGAATTCGGCAGGTCCCATTGGTTCATTGATTCAAGTCCTATCTAGTTATACATATTCCGGACTCATCTGAAACGGTATTGCAGTCCTGTCTGGAAAGATGAGTCCATTAAGCGGCGCATAAATTGGCAACTCGAAGACCAATCAATCAATCCATATGACAACACAATCTCACAACTCGGCGATGCGAAATTTACAAAGTAAAACCAGTTCTTCTAACTAGGGCAGCATCAACCGCGGGAGGACATAAATGTGTACAGGTTACCATAGCATTGAATGGTCATGTAGAATTTACACGTTCGAGGGTCGTGTGTTGTCGGGCATTTGGCAGCGGCGTCCAAAGATACGTGTTCTGTCAGAGGGATAATCTACTTCCGGCGTAGGCAGTCCCTTGGGTAGGAAGTTAGTCGTTCCTACTTTTCTGAGGGGGATGATCTATCGTAGACTACGGATGCATCGAGGATGTCAAACCACTCAAGCTGTCCACTCAAGATCCATTGATCACCAATATAAAGAGTGTTGATCAATTTGGGTTTGCATCGGGCACATTTGGATATCCATCCAAGTCTTTGCTGATCTTCTGTCGCAACCGAATGTGAGAATCAGAGTTTGCCGCCGATCTAACCATCGGGAGAAGTGATCGTATTGGTACTCCAGAATTGAAACTGGATGAGTATGGAAAAAATTCGATCACATAGGTAT
The DNA here is from genome assembly GCA_038088635.1 of Veloboletus limbatus. Classification (NCBI taxonomy): domain Eukaryota; kingdom Fungi; phylum Basidiomycota; class Agaricomycetes; order Boletales; family Boletaceae; genus Veloboletus; species Veloboletus limbatus. Next base: position 38,242 of record JBBPJJ010000037.1, read on the forward strand.
TTTCCCGTCTACCCCTCCAGGCGTGCCCGGGAGGCGTTCTGGATAACGAACTTTGATCCTGGCTGCCAGGTCTTCCTCATATATCTGATCGGGCCCAAGCTGATTTCCCAGGGTAAGCCACCTTCGAAAGGTCAGTGAGAGAATTATCCAGTTCATAAACACATACCCAGGTCTAGTGTTGTGTTTCCTTCCAAAAATTTCAACCTTGCGTCCTCCAGGGCACATCCGTTCGATGAGACCATATACTTCGTCTGGCTTGCGACTCGTTTCGCGCACCTCACTTACAATTACGTCTGTGTCAAGACCCCGGTTGACCCAGTTGGGGAACTTTAGATTACCGGCTTCGTCTACATGAGTTTTGACACCAACGAGCATGTGTTCCTTGGTGTGGTTCAGCCAATGGCCAGTCCTACCAGTGCGGATAACCCGTTGTAACTGCATTACTTCAGTGTTTGTACGTGAAATTACGCTCAAAAACATCACCTGATTGGTTTTCACCCAGACAACTTCATCTACGCGTGTGTAACCCCAGACCCGGAGGCATTCCCGCCCCACTTCCATGGCACGCCCAGTGACCCACAAAAATAAGAGACCTTCGTCTTGTAGAGCAGGAATGGGCATAGCCCGCATCTCATCGTCGGTCATTGTTCCGTAAGGGAGCTTCATCAGATCTACACGTCATCGTGTCGTTCCGATGACTGTTGTGTTAATGACTCACACTCATGTGAATGTCCCATGGGGGGTCTGCCATGATGACATGGAATTTTCCAAGTACTGAGTAGTCAAATCGTCGAAGGTCACAGTTGATCCATTGGGGAGGCAGCTATTCAAATCCAGGGTGACACAATGTGCAGGTCGGGAGAATGGTGTGCATACCGTTTTCATATCTTTACCATCTGGCCCCATTCCAATTTCTAGCCTGAACGGATTGCGCATCCTCTGGACATCCTTCCATCCTCTGTCACTGGCACTGGTAACCTGGCCATCTTTCTCATCCCAGTCGACTTCGAAGTGTAGGTATCGGCACGGTGCCTTCTCTTTTCCCCTGCCTCCTGCACCGAGACCTGAAGGTAGGGAAACTCGTGTAGCGCTTCCAGAAGGGAATGGGGGAATCGACGGTGATTGGGCATATGTGGGTTCGGAGTAGCAAGTATTGAGGTAGGAGCAATGACCAAGGGATGGATCAGTGTGCGGTCGAAGCAGCGGCTTAAAGTGCACACGATCACAGATGAGGGAGGTGGACAGAGAGGAGCTACTTCCTGCGCTTTCTCGACGGGCCTTGGAACATTCCTCTTTCGTGATGTAGGAGCAAACGGGGTTGAAGCTCCCATGCGATGCGCAGAACTGGGAATGATGACTCTTTTAACACACTGGGCATAGCGCACCGTCAGTGAGAATCGATGACATACCCGTTCGGCCAAAAGACGTCCCTTGGCAGTAGCCCTTTGGAGGATAGCATAGACTTCTCTTAATTCTCTGCCCAAGTTTGCAAGAGGAGTTGTGGAAGGAGGAGGGGAATGGCTGATACTCCTGGAGGAGCGCTCGTCTGGGTCGTCTCCGGCCGCGGAATCGGCTTCCTCGTCGACAGGGGGTCGTTTGCGCTTGCGAGGGTTCGCTATGTCCGCCAAGGCATTCCCAAGGTGGACGTCGGTAATGGTCAGGACGCCGTTCTCGCGAGATAATGACAAGTTTCCATGTTCCCAGCGACTAGAAAGTCCCTGCAAGACGATCTCAAGACGGTGTAGATCTGTCAAGCGTAGTAGGTGCGAGGAACAGGTCGCGGCTCTGGAGGCAATCAAGGAAAGGAGAAGGTCCATGGAAGTGATCGGGGTCGATATCTTTCCGGACGCGAATACATCGCGGACAGCCGAACGCACCGTCACAGTGAACTCGTCGTCAGCCATGGGCAAACCAGAGTCAGTGGTGGGCTCATATAGCACAAATAAGGAAATTTCCTACACCCAGTGTGCCCAGAAAAATACAAAAGTTTGTTCCCCTCGATGTCGTTTATTCAGAGTTATACGGCGACAGAGGGTAGCACAAACTGACAACGCCCTCGCCTTTTACTAGGGCGTTCCGTGGGCTGCCCTCGCTCGAATGTCGCATTGCCAATTTTTCAATTCTCAGCTTCATCTGAGACTAATCTAACTCTGTGTTGGATTTCTTTTTTGGATTTTATGGAGCCCATGTCGACTGCATTTGCGGGGCCGTGGTCCTCCCTCCCCATTTTGCTAACCCCATGGATGTGAGTGTCATCGTTTTTGCGTGTCTGCATCATTCAGCAATTTTCTCTTCCAGTTTCGATGCGATACAGTCAATGGGCTACCCCCAGATGACCCCAGTGCAAGTAGCCACGATACCCCTCTTCATGCAACACAAGGACGTTGTCGTAGAGGCTGTCACAGGTTCCGGAAAGACTCTCGCCTTTGTCATCCCTGTGCTGGAGCGGCTGGTGAGGCGAAGATCTACCCTCAGGACGAACGAGATCGGCGCGCTAGTGATAAGTCCAACGAGGTGACAAATGCCATGCGTTTGCAGAGAGTGGTCTGACAAGCTGTATCTAGAGAGCTAGCAACTCAGATCCATTCCGTATTTTCTCTATTCCTCTCTGCGCAGCCGAGTCCACCGCTTCCAGACGAGTCTACGTCCGCAGATGCACCAACACACACATATCCCCCACCGCTACTTCTCGTCTCCTCCGATGAGTCATCACCAGCTCAGGACATCCAGCGGTTTGTAGACACTTGCGCCGATATTGTAATAGGCACGCCTGGCCGGGTGGAGGAATTTCTACTAGGCAGAGGGAGAACCATCGTGAACGTAAAGGAACTGGAGGTACTTGTTCTTGACGAGGCAGACAGGTAGGGTATCTGAATACCTTGTTTTAATTGTCCCATTCACGCCTGTCTCGATCACGAAGGCTCCTTGATTTAGGCTTCCAGAACACATTGACTCGTATTATAACACACTTGCCAAAGCAGAGGCGGACAGGACTTTTCAGTGCAACCATGACCGATGCCGATGCCTTGTCGGAGCTGGTACGGGTGGGACTACGCAATCCCGCTCGCGTAGTCGTCAAAGTGCAATCCAAAAAATCCAAGAAGCAAATCTCGGATGGCAAGCCAGGGAATAGCGATGTCATTGAGGAAAGGCGAATACCTGCGACGTGTGTTGATCCTTTTAATACCTTGTCTCTTCACGTCTCAAGATCAATCGACTTTCTGTAGACTGCAAAATTTTTACATCAATTGCCGGACCTCCGAAAAGCTTGTACAGCTTGTACGAGTCATCGAGCACAACGTTTCGGCGCATAGAGCGTCCCATTTCATCGTCTACTTTGCTACTTGTGCGTGTGTGGACTACTTTTACAGAGTGAGCCTTCATATGTAACTGTCATGATCGAGATGAGATGTCTGATAGACTGGCTAGGTTCTCCCAAGATTCCTGCTTCCAAATTCCAAGCTTTTCTCCTTGCATGGTCATCTGCTTCCAGCTGCACGCACACGTGCTCTTTCAGCCTTTTCGTCATCTCTCTCATCTTCGAGCTCGCCGTCGATACTTCTCGCAACAGACGTTGCTGCGAGAGGGCTAGATATACCACACGTCGACGTCGTGGTCCAGTTCGACCCACCCATCGACCCAAAAGCATTCTCGCACCGCTGCGGGAGAACGGCTCGCGCAGGGAGGAGCGGACGAGCGTATGTATTACTCGTTGGCAGGGAAATCGAGTATATCGGTGCGTCGTGCCGTCCTGGAAAATTAACTTGATGACGACCGTGGCTCGTAAAGATTTTCTTGCAGTGCGCAAGATCCCAGTACGAAAGCACCCCGTTATCCAGGCTGAAGGCGCCCTTCAAGCACAGGGGCCGGGTAATCCTGAGCCAGATGATTCGGCTGTCACATCATTTTTATCCCAAATACGACAAGCTGTTTTGGCAGACCGCGCTTTAAACGACAAGGTACTTGGTATGGTTTTTAATATTGTGCTCCGTGGGGTTCAAGAATACATCACAGGCAACGAAAGGGTTCGTGTCTTTCGTCCGCGCGTATTCGAAACACGAAGCCTCGTACATCTTTCGAATAAAAGATCTCGATCTCATCGGCGTAGCCAAAAGTTTTGGACTTCTCCGGTTGCCTCGCATGCCCGAACTGAAGGGCGTGGACAAGACGGGGTGGGAAGATGCATCGCTGGATGTGAGTCCTTCGATTTTCATTTCTCCTGGGTGATGTGTGTGCGGTTTTGACCCCGTGCCCTTCAGTGGGACGCCTATGCTTATGCCGACAAGGTACAAGAAGCCAAACGTCGAGCGTCACCGTCCAAGCCAGAAGTCCAGAAAGAGACGACTGAAATTCACGTCGCGAAGCGCAAGCGAAATGCACCGTGGAGTCAGCAAACGGCAAATAAAGAGCAGAAAGAGAAGCGGAAATTGAAAAGGGATAGGAAGCGTCAGTGGCTCAAGTCTCAAGGGGATGCCACGGCAGCCGTCGTGTCTCAATCAGTCGAGGATAGCCGGAATGATGAAGATGATTGGGATGAACTAGCCGAGGAAGAGCGGCTAGCTAAGAAAGTGCGCAAAGGAACAGCCACGCAACAAGTATTGGATGCAGAGTTTGGGGGCCTATAAGGAGCCTATAAGGAGCCTGGTGTATCACCTCCCGCTGATCCATGTCTCACTAACCCTAAAAAAAATACCGCCTTATGAGGCGACTGCATAAACTAGATGGATAAAATACACATGGTGAAGTATCCGTCATGAGTCGTATCTAAGCATGGCAAATAAAGGTATGTTATCTCGGAATCGTGTCTTGCCACTCGTCGTACATAGATTCATACCACACCATATGTATGACACAGAACAGTGACCTACGGCTGCGGACGAAGCAATGGGCGCATCTATTTGCAAGCATGGATCAGCACTGTAAAGCGAAAATGACACGAATGACATACCATTTCAACAAAGATTGGTAGCAGTGTCGGAATGTATGTCAGTTCAGGAGGTTGCGTCGTAGCTACTGCTTTCTTCCTCGACTTGTGAGAGGGTCGCCGAGGTGATGGCGGTAGTGGATGGGAATCACCGCCAGGGTCTTGTTCTGGAAAAGAGGCCAGGTGTCCGGTGGAACGTCTCCTGGGGAGGCTAGCGGAAGAGGGTTCAGGAGGACGCGGTGGAAGCGGCTTATCGTGATGAACGGGAATCGGCGGGACCGGCGAAGTATCTGCTGTGAGGTGGTGTTTGCCTGGAAATTTCATCGACTTGGTTTTGCGCAGTGAAAGCGACTTCGGTCGTTGAGCCACCGGTTGTGGTGGCAGCAACGATTGCGATCGCGATGGTGTTGAGGATTCCGGAAGTGTCGGTTGCGGCGCCATCTGAGTTGTCTGAGCCATTAAGAGGTATGGCTGCATCGTCGGGGAGCGGACAGAGGGAGCATCCAAGTTCTTGTGCGTCGGTATCGTGTGCGCCTCTGCCTGATCGCCGTTCGTCTCGTCGGGGGTGTCTTCATTAGTAGTAGCGTCATCGTCACTATCGTCGTGGTCATCGTCATCGTCGTCGTCATCACTATCCTCGTCTTCGTCGCTCTCTACTTCGGCAAACTCATTCGCGTTCGCTCTTACCAAGTCACCGAAGTCAAACTCTCGCGCAACATCGTTTATCATAATCCGTGTTGCCTCGTCCTCTGCGTCCGCATCCTTCTCCGTACCTTTCTGAGCACGTCTAAACCTGCTCCTGAGCTTTTCTTCATGAGCGATCTTGTTCAGGTAATGCCAGCGTATCACCTTGTCGACTTCTTCCATAATCTTTGCCCTCTCTTCACCTCCCGCAGGCAACACAGTCTCGAGTGTGATCTTGTTATCTTCTCCACCAAGGCCGGGCGCACCGATGCCCTCGCGGACCGCGGTGAGGAATCGCTCGATCCATTTCATGAGGCTGTCAAAAAGACCTTGGCCCTTGGAATGGACTTTGTGCACAAACGAGTAAAAAGACTGCTCATGCCGATTCACAAGGTCAATAAAAGCTTGTACAGTAGACGAGGGATCTGACTGCGAGACTAGAGTAGAAGTAGAGTGAGCGGAGGAATACGATGGCGATGAAGCTAGCTCACGATCTTCTGTCCGTTCGACTGTGTGGATGAGGTCATTGATGAAGTTCTGCAAGTCCCCGAGCGATTCTGCAATGCTTGCTGCTCTATATACTTGAGCGAGCGGCGTATAAAAGATGGTGATAATGTCCTTGAGCAACTCGGCTGTGACACCCTATATATCCGATAAGGGGATGATCGGCGAGGCGTAACGCTGCGAATCTCACCTCAAAGATGAGCGCAATCAACTGTTCCCGATCCCTGAGCCTCGAATACAAGTTGATAAGGACCCTCAGGTCTTCAAACAACCATGCTTCCTGGTCAGTGGGACCCTCTTCGCTGTCGCTCTCGTCTCTCTTACCCCTGCCCTCTCGTTGCCTCTCAGCCATCCACACGGCCCACTTGCGCCACGATCTGTCCACCCGCGCTGCAAGTGACCTGGATAATACCGGTTCCTCGCTGCTCATTAAGACAATCCTCAAAAGGTGGGTACGCTCAAGCCGGGCATCCACGCGATACATCTCCTGGATGCCACGAGGGGCGTAGACAAAGTTACGAATTTTCTCACAAAGAAGAGGAGAGTCTATCTTGGCAGACACATGTTCAACGTAGTTGTTCAAGGTTTTGACTTCTTCGGTGAGGGAGGAGGTAAACATGCTACACGATGTTTGTGTGAGGAAGATAGTGGTAGCAAAGGAAAATCATACCGTTGAAGGAGGCTACGGCCTCCAAATGGTTGTGCGAGAAAGATGTCGAGAACAGTGCGTATCATTGCTACAGGGTTGCTTATCCTGAGAGCAGCCTTGAGAAGGAAGTAAGGCATGAGCCCATGTATGCGTTTCAGACTCGCAAACGTCTCTGAGGAGTTGTCAGAAGCCACGAATGTCTGAAATATCGTCGACGCCAATCTAAGCGAGCACGGGGAAGATAAGTAAGGTTGAGGGGGGTTGTAGAAAGGGAAGGGAGACGGACGAAATCCTCGCCCACTCCAAGACGGCCTGATAATTGTCTGGTAATTGTCTGACGTGTGGGGTGACCTTGATGATTGCGAACACATGGCTAAGACCATCTGACGGGGGATAAATTAACTTGAAAGAGGACGACCGCCAAGGGAGACATCACCTCTCCCAACGATCTGGCCCTTGACGGTCCTGACGGCTTCTCGCAGTTGATCGACCCTTGCACCGATCTCGCGTGCAAATTCCTTCCTGCCTTGATCCCTGACACGATCAATGTCTTCCCTGCGTCGGGCATCCTCCTGTTCTTGTGGAGAAAGCCGAGTAGGACCACTCAAGAGAAAGGAACGGAGGACGGGGGAAGAGGAGAAGGGAGGGGTTGCTAGCAAGGTGTGGAGATAGGCACGAAGGGTGAGACGGTTCTTCTCTCTAGAGAGACGGGGGTGTCCAGTGGGCTGGGAGGCAAAGAAGCTGCCAGGGACGGGGGGATCCAGTACTTCTGGAAAAGGGACATGGACTGCGGTGCGGTCCTTTGAGGGCGGGGCTGGCACGATGGAGTCGGGATGGGCCTTGCGGAGCTGGGACGTGTGAGAGGGTGTGTGGGGAGGAGGATAAAGGTACAGACCTCGTCTGCAAGCGTCCTAAAGTCGCCGTAGCGGCGTGACACGCACACTTGTTTGTCGTGAGCGAGGGTTGTGCAAATGATAAACTCCTATGGTGGGGATGAAAGAGTGTTTTGATGGGAAGGAGAAGAGAGAGCCATACCTCGTGCACGCGAGACCTGACGCGGCCTCTGTCGGACACGGTGCGGACAGAGACGATGTTGACGTGAAAGGGGCTGGCGCGGGGACTGTGCTTTGCGAGACGCCTGTCGACGGCACGCTCGAGGGACTGAAGGTCTGCCTGGGAGAGTCTGAGGACGTCCTCTGGCTCGACGAGCTTGATGGCGGAAGAGAGGAACACGGCAAGGTTGCGCTCGAGCTTGGACATGAGGTTGAGGGGGGTGGGATCCAGGTTATCGGGGTCGTCGAAGAGATTACGTGCGAGGAGGCTGTCTAGAAAGGGCTGTAGCTTGTGGGAGTAAAAGTCGTTTGGTGCTGCGGCCATGAAGGGGAAGGCGAGGACAAAGTGGCGAAAGATGTAGTTGAGAAAGGGGAGATCGAGGGGATGGACGACAGATCTGGGCGGATGGAAAGGTGGGCCGAGGTAGGCGACGTTGTCCTGGTGTGGAGATGAGATGGCGTCGAGTTCTCTGCGCAACTGGAGCGAGACGAGCGATTTTTTGAGGTAGTGAGCACGGAGGGGGTCGAGGAGGGACATGGTGGTAGGTGTCCAAAGTGAATGTTAGTTGACTAGTACTATTATTGGGGTGTATAGACTTTGTGTCCCTGGTACGTCCTCCTGCTCGGCTCGTCGAGCAGCTTCTTGAGCTTGCCAGCGACCTCTTTCACTCCCTGTCGACATTCCTCCATCCCCCGCCAGGTCGCTGCAACACTCCAACACTCCGAGCACGCCTTGGACACCTCGTTGAACGTGTCCAGCTCCAGCTCTCCCCGGTGGTGCAGCACGACGACGAGGTCGACAAGCCTGTTAATGCCCGTCTGCCATGTTGCGATCCCACCCTCCGGGTTCGTAGACGCATCCGTGACGAGGTAAGAGGACGCGAGACCGATCGCCCGTCGCAACACCGCCTGGTCGATTGCACCTGCATCCCGTGTCATTTTGGCGAGTACGTCGAGCACAAATTGCGCATAGTCTGTCGGGTAATTCTGTCCCTACAGCGGGGTATAAATGTGTGCAAGCATGACGAGTCGAGAGAGACATTCCTGCATGTGTATCTGGATGGGCGGGAACATGGCAGCGTTTATGAGAAAAGCAGACGGGTCCATGCTGATGAGGTTGAGGGGGTTGAGGAGGAGGGAAGGGGACTTACTTGCCTTTGACGTTGTGTTTTTGATGGTAGTTGTCGTCGACCAACTTGCTTCTTTCGATCTCGTCCCACAAATCCGCCTCATGTCTCTTCTCGCCATCTTCTCTCCTCCTCCTCCTCCTCCCCTCCTTCATGATTCTTACCATGGCACTCAATTCCGTTGGCGTTTCCTCATCTTCAGGCCCGCGCGTTCGTATTTGAGTTCTGTTGAGATGTTTGAAGCTCTCCTCATCGCCATCCAGTTTTCGTCACACAGGCTTGTCTCCTCCTCGCCGTTCTCCTCTATCTCGCCCTCGCCCTCTACGGAAAACATCGCAACCGTCGCACCGCCAATTCCCTCTACAATGCCCTCCATCCCCTCCTAGCTCGCAACTTTTCCGCCCCTGCCTCCTCCTCCGGCCTCATCGCGGACGGTCCGACCGACTTTTTCATCTTCTCCACAGGCAGGCGCGCTCTCGCCTCCCTCCACACCGTCTTCTCCCTCGTTCCCCGCCAGGATCCCCTCCAACTCCTCTTCCACTCCCTCTGGCAACTCTACGACCTCCGCTACCACCCACGCGACCACCTCTCCTTCGACTTTCTCCTCGATCCCGATACCGCCGCCGCCCTTCCCGACTTTGTATGGGCCGTCGTCAACAAGTCCGAGCTCACCACCATAAAGGACACTCGCTGGGATCTCGTTCGTCTTCTTCCTCTCCCTGCTTCCCCTTCTTATTCTCTTCACAGACATTCACCCGCACCACCGAACACTCTTCTCTCCCTCCCGCCTTCTCTCTCATGTCCGAGTTTGCAGACGTCTCCGATACTCTCTTCAAGCTTCGCCTCAGTCCCTCCACCTCCCTCCCCACCCTTCTCGCAACGCCCCCCTTTCTCACCTACCTCCGCTCCCTCTCCGTAACTGACCAGCCCCACGAAAGACCCCAAACAGCCGCCTCCCATGTTGCCCAGAAGCAAGCCACCAAGCGCGTCCTCCTCGATATCAACCTTCCCGATCCTCGTCACGCCGACGACATCCTCCCTCTCGTCGATGCCGTCTTTGCTCTGCTCGATCTATTCGCAGCCGGAAAGGTTGTCTTGCGTCCAGAGACAAAGGCAAAGATTAGAAAAGTTAGAGAAGATGTTGAAAAAGAAATCAAAGAAGAAGAAGTCAGGGAAAAGAAGGAGGAGGTCCGTTCCCTCCCTTCACACCATCGTCCACCGTCTTCATCCTTACTCTAGGCTGCGGAGGATAAAAAGGCCGCCAAACGCAAGGCCGAGCAAGATAAAATTGCAAAGCTCAGCGCCGCCGAGCAGAAAAAGGTCTTGTTCTTCTCTTTCGTGTCTCCTTACAGTGTCTCACATTCCGGTCGCCAGCTCCTGGAGCGCAATCACAAACGTGCTATGAGAAAATCTCAGGGCAAGGTCGTTCGCAAGGCATAGCTCTTTCGTGTCATCCTTGCCTTGTCTTGGTTACCCAATAGTTTCAATCACACAGCACAGTTGCATGTTTGAACCCGTCGTCCATGTGTGACATACCGTCCTTGAGTACACGCCCTGGCATCTATGTAATAGGTAATGATGGATCAAGGACCACGAGCCTCACCTTCTAAGATCGCACCAGGCGAGGCTTCCCTCGTAACTGACACACTCGGCCCACCCACGTCAGCCTCACCTTTCACAATCCCCAGCCTTGCTCCCCAGCTCATAAACACCCGTAACAACCATGTCGGTCCCATTGCCTCCCTCTCCCTCTCCCCCTCTTCCATGCCATCTCCTAACATCGCTTTCTTCTCAACGCCAGATTCCCACTCGCTCCCTGTCTCATCTTCGCCCTCTGAGCGTTCTCCGTCCGCAATAATCGCCCTCTCCTCTTCCGCCTCCGATTCTGTTCGTCCCAATGCATCCACCGGACATTCGGTGCCATCAAGCCTCCATTGAGACGTCCACCGCCGTTCCTTGCCCTTGCCTGTCCTGCGTCCCCTCGGACCCATTTCACCGGGTCCGGGTCCGCCCAGCACGTTCTCTCTCCCGAACACGACGCTCCGCAACTCCCACACCTTCTTCCTCACTTCCCTTGTTGAAGCCCACATGTCGTCTACTCTCAGCTGCGCAGCTTCGTACTGGAGAGCTGGCACAGGTGGAGATACCGGAAGTGCGTGAAGCGCAGCCACAACAGGCGTGAGGCCCGGAGAAGTGTGGGTTTGGAATGCGGACGACAATGTCACAGGTAAGGCAGGGGTAAACGTAGCCGTGGCAGCCGGCACAGCAGGATGGTGGGAAGTGAGTGCATCAATAATGGGTTTATGTGCCGCATGTGTGTTGCGAAGTGCATTCGAGGCATGGGCAAGGGTCGTCGTCAGGTACTATCCACAACGTCAAAGACTGGCACCGAAAAAGAAAACTAGCGTGACACACCTCGAGACACTTTACAACCCCTTCCAAATGGGCCTCTCGCCTCCGCATTATGAGAATCTGTCCGCACAGCTCGACATCTATGCGCATCCATTCCGTACGCAAAACAGGTATGTGCTGCACGGATGCAATATCATGGAATGTGTGTCTTTTATGTGAGCAGATCGCACTTCAGCGATCAATCCGGCGAACACAGTCAACAAGACACACCGTCTGGTTCGACGCAGTCTCACTCTGCTTCCCGTCTTTGCGGAATTCTCTTCTAGATCTCGTGCTTTCCACCACGCTTCTTCACGGCCTCCTAGGACACGCTCCCATTCATTCAAGGTCGAAATCTTTCGTCCCTTCTCGCCTATACTGCTGTCATAATCAAGCCTTCGCAACCACGGAGGGTCTCTGAGTCGCTGATCATGCTCGGCGCCGACGAGGTTGGCAGAACTCGTGTCCATAGAGGCACCCAGAACGAAAGGGGTCTGTGTTCGTGAGACAGCTGAAGACCGAAGGGTCCATTGGTGGTAAATTGACAACACGCGCGCAAGCGGTCGAACAACGTACATGCGGGTGACACCTGTCCACTACTCAAGAGTTCGTCTTCATCTCCATTATCGCTGTGTTTGGGGGCTAAGAATAATTCAGAAGAACGAGCAATTAGAGCAGAGACTTACTGTGATAACACGACAGCAGGTATCCCAAGACCCCGGAGCTCTGAGGCAGGGTACACGTGGCCTGACGATGACGACTGCGTGGAGAGCGGAATGGTGACGGACGACGTACGTCCCCCGTATCTGACAGGAGACGAAAGGTCGACCGGCTTCTTGGTACGGTTGATCCTGTACACATCAAGACGATGCTGATCGATAGCAATGCTCGAAAACTTACCCGGCCCACATCTCGAGTCGCTTCTGCACCTTCCCTGACCACGCCCCTCCAAAAGCCAGTTCGTCGTCACCGAGATTTTTCGACACGGGGTCGTCCATGTCACTCCATGTGAGTCTGTCCTTCTCCTTCTCCGCATTCTTATCTCCATCCCTCTCGCGTTCTATCCCCCGGTAGGCCCACCCCCTCCCTTCCGCACGTTCTCGCATCCTCCCGAGCACCTCAACTTTGCCCGACCACAACGCCTTCAGGCTACCTCCGACCTTTTCCTTTTCCTCCGTGCGTTCTTTGAAGCTTTCACCGTCCTTGCTCAATTTCTCCTTGTCTCGCTCCCTTTCTACATCCTTCCCCTTTTCACGTTCCCTGTCGCGCTCGCGCTCACGGCCACCGACAACCTCTCGAATGAGTATATTCAAGTCAGCGGTAGGCGCACCGACGGACTCTGGCCCACTCACACCCACTCGCCCTACCAGTCCCATAACACGCCCTCCAAGCCATTTCCTCTCATCGTCCGTCGCCTCGGAATCAGAGGTCAAGTCCAGTTTCGACAAGATAACACGATGAACCTTCCTGGAGTCCGAATGTCGGAGTTTAGCATCATGTTGGGAAAGTAGCGACTTGTGCAAGGCGAGCGTGAGGTAGGTAATGGATATAGGCACAACGGTCGAAGCAGTGTTGGGGGCGGTAGTCGAAAGATGCGTCACAAGAGGGTAGCTCATCAGGGGAGAGTTTATCGTTGTTGATGTGGTCGGAGGAGTGAATGGTATGACAGGCAAAGTGTTCAACGGAGTATTTCCGCTTCCAACCCCCGGGTTTGAGTTTCCGGATTGCACGGACGTGGCGAGAATTGGAGTCTGTGTACTACCATTGCTCGCAGAGTGCGCCCAAGACGATAAAACAAGAAGGAAATCGTGTGGATGAAGAAAGGGGTCTTTGGTGACAGTTGGTGCCCAGGCTGCAAGCCTGTTGCGTGTTGAAAGAACGAAGGATAGAAGCGCAGCGATCACACTGGGATCTGCGATACGCTCTGTTGACTGTATCCGGGTGTGTGTTGGTACGATATACTATACACATGCAGGTAAGGACTCACCTCGGGGCCGATCAAACTGTCGCCGATCTCGGCAACCCATCGACGTAGCCCATCAATGGTGACATCGCACAGCAACCCATCGAATGCTGCTGCCGGCGTGTGCGGAGGCGGTATGGGGAACATGCCACATATTGCAAGTGCTGCCTGTAGAAGCTTGACCAGCTCAAGCACATAGGTCGTAAAGTGTGGATGCCGCGATGGTTCTGGCGTGGCAATGACGCCGATTTGGAACACATTGAGCTGGGTGGGGTTGATAGCATTCGTTGGGTGAGATGGTGAAGAAGAGACTGTCGAAGCTTCGGGAACAGCAGGCGAAAGCGTGGTAACAGGTTGCGAGTATGCCCGGGTGTGCGTGCGAGAGCGTGATTTGGATCGAAAGGCGCCAGAAGGTGGCGGTCCATCAGACAGGAAATAGGTTGACTTGAAACGATCTTTCGTTGTATCGCTACCAAGAAAGCTTGGTCGAGTATGCCCATGAAGTAAGGACACATGGGTACCTTGGTTCCTCGAGGGTGACTGCACTCCGACCGCTACACCCCATACGAAGTAAATTGATGTTCGAAAAGAGCCGTTCTTGTGCGGCGAGGAAATCACCATTGGGAATTTGAACGATGGTGTAATCTGAACGGAAGTGAGCGAGAGAAGTCACCATGAGTGTTCCCTGTGGTGTCTATTCATCCATGAGACACGCGTTATGGAAGAGTACATGCGGAACTCTGACTTCTCTGGGGCGTGCACCATCCTGTTTGCGGAGGTGTTGTACAGCCGCCTTGAACTCGGCATCGGCCTCCGCAGAGGTCATAGTTGAGATGGGAGTGAGCGCAGTTACAACAATCTAGTGCAAGCATGGGTCAAGCATGCGATGGCGTGCGGCCACTGCAGAGACATGCCTTGTGCGAAGGATCGCCCGTGTACACTGTCAGCACGGTTACCGGTCGCGTACGCTCCACTATCCTGAGATACGAGTTGGACAAGCAACGATGCGCACCGGCGTATGCACCCACCATTTCTCAACAGCATACACCTGGTATCCTACGAGTTCCATTCGCTCCACAACGATCTCGAACCGATACTTGCGCCCAATCCAGCGTTCTCCATCCGAGACCTCCCCCTGCTCGCTGCTCCATATGCCCGAGAAGGATGCAAGTCCAGATTTATCGACGGAGGTAGTCGCAGAACCCGAGCGAGAACGGACACCAGACAATCGGCCGGTCGTCGGTCTTATGCGGGGCGAGCGCGTCGGTGGGACAGGATGCGACGGGGAGGATGTAGATGGGGTTGGCGAGCGGACCGTTGGCAGCAGCAGACGCAGACGTGGCACGCTCGGCCTCGCCATGATTCAGATACAGGTTCAAATGTGACATAGGCGTGACTTGATCAATAATTGTCACGCTCACAGAGTTCTTACAAAACAGATGAAATTGAAAATAAAAGAGATGGGTGATGTAATGGCACAATGCTAAAAGATGGGATACAGTTAACAATGATAGATGAGGACCGAACAATAGAGTAGTGTGACTGTAGACAAACAGACAGAGAGAGAAAGAGTAGAAAATTGTGGATTACAGATAAGACGAACGAAGATAGGAACCAGCGTGGTGACGTTCATAACACCGTGCAACCGCTCGTGAACCACCTGGAGGGTATGTGAATGGCGTTCGCGGAGAAACGAAGCAAGAAAACTAACCAATTGCTATTCAGTTGCTCGATCCAGCCCACCACCATTCTCAACCTCAGACGGGCACTTTTGACGGGCAAGAGTTTTGCTTTCTCGTGTTCATCAATGGGGAGAACCATGCCCATCCAGAATGAAAATGCACCAGGATCGGTATCGGGCGGCTGCGGTCCATACGTGTAATTGAGCCGCTGGACGACCCAAGGGGCTGTCCCTGCACGGAGTTGGCTCAAAAATGCGTGACACGTCGCCATAAGAGCGGAGGTAGAAAGAAACTGATGAGGGGATGCTGAATCCTGAGAGCCAGTGGGTGAAGCGGGCGAGGGCGGGGGAGAAATGCGATGGACTATGCGGGTGAGTAAAGATTGAGGAGAGGGAGGACGAATATCGACGGAAGATGAAGGACTGCAGTCGTCATCCTGGGCAGCCCACTCTGCGAGATCGTCGTCGTAGTCGTCGATTCGTTCGACTCTGCCGATCATATAACCGTCGAGAGAGCCTTGTTCTAGTGTGCGAAAGCGATGGGTTCCCCAGGTCTCGACCATGCTACGGCCGTCTGCAAGCATCTGAACGCTCCTGATTTCGAGCATAGTGCCGAATTCGGAGCCAGAATTTGTGCCATGACCGGGGATTGGGGCGGCGCGAGGGGGCATGATCATGCCAAAAGTGGGGCAAGGTTTCTCGAGACAACGACGGAGCATCAGGCGGTAGCGAGGTTCGAAAAAGTGAAGGAGGGTGGGCATGCCAGGGAAAGAAAGTTGACAGACAAATATGGGGGTGTCCAAACGAGCATCGCATTCTTCACGCTCGATTGCATCTCCGCGACTAGCATAGGCGTCTGGAAAGGCTGTGAGGACTGGAGGAGAAAAGGGTGAACGGGGGTGCAATGAGATGGGGGAAGAAGCTCACGGAGAGAAAGAATGATCTTGTTATGGGGATGCTCTTGAAAGTAGGCGAAACCGGGGAAGTCCTGGCGACAGAGAGGACAAAGCATGCTGTGATCAAGGGCACGCTGGAGACACTGAGAACAAAACGTCTATATGGTACGGGGGTGAGAAGAGAGAGGGAGGAGGAGGGAGGGGTAGACATACGTGTTGACAGGGAGTGGTAACAGGTTGGTAGAGCAGCATGAAGCATATTTCACAAGTGAGTTCTGCGACGAGGGCTTTCTCAAAGTCCTGGGGCGATGACGTAGAATCAGAGTTGTGGCGGTGAGGGGGGTCCTCGGGATCGGTGTCGTCATCGGGATATGCGAGCGGGACGGGAAAGCGGACGGCGTCGTTTGCGGCATGGAGGAGGAGGATGAGATTGTTTACCCTGACGTCGAGGGGGGGATGGGGGAGGAGAGGAGGGACGTTTTGGGCGGAGAGGGGCGCGGGGAAGAAAGCGACGCGGGAAGCGGAGGGTATGTTTGGGGTAAAGGACGGCTGCTGGGTGGCGCAGGCGGGGATGGGGCAGAGTGTGGAGTGGACGTGGTCGGTGCAGAGGGTATGTCCACAGCGGAGGGTGGTCGGTGCGGAGAGGGGGGAGTCGGGTGGACAGAGGGGGCAGTGGAAGATGGGGAGGAGGTCGCGGGGAGAGGGGAACATTTGGGGTGGACGAGGGGGATGGAGGAGGGGGGTATTAGTAGGGACGCGGGGGAATTGGTGCGATGGCGGGGATGTATCAGACACGCACGCAGACAGCGGACGGGCGAGCACACGGGCACGCACGCACAACGTCGGCGGGGGATCCATCTCGACGTCCCATACGCCGAGCGACACGATCCAAGGGAACAGATCGAACGCGTCACGTGTGCACATCATCAAATTCCTTAAAAACTAATATTACATCATATCATACTATGACAGAGTCACAGATTGGACGCGCTGGTCACCGGCCAGTGGCTTGGCATAGCTCATGTCAGCAGATCTTCAATTATGTAATCAGATCACCCACTATTCACTCCCCGACCGCTTGTATCCGTACTGCGCGATAAATGCATCCAGCTGCGCCGGTCCACGTGACCCATATGGGTAGGGCAGTGGCTTCGGTGCGCTGCCCGTCCGTCCCTCAATCAAATGCAGGATCGGTGTGAAAATCTGTCCGTCCCGCATCAGCACAACCACACCCTCCGCCCTCATCCCACACTCACCTTCCATGCCACATCCAGCTCGTCGTCTCGCACAAAGTTGGAGTGATCCCCCTTGAGCGCGTCCAGAATGAGCACCTCGTACGCCTCTGGGATCTTCGAGTCCGTGAACCGCCTCTTGTATGTCAGGTCCATCTCCGTCGGAATCGCCCGGAACGAGTATCCTGGTGTCTTCGTGTTCAGCTTCAGATACACCGCTTCAGACGGCTGGATCCGCACGACCAGCTCATTCCGCGAAATATCTGCAAAAATTCCTTCCGTCACATCTTTAAATTGCACTCGAATCTCCACCTTGGCCTCGTTCAGCGCTGTATGCCCGCTTCCAGTCACTCTCAAGTTGCACCCCTCGGTCTTATCCGAACGTACCTTTGCCCGCTTTCAGAATGAATGGCACCCCGTCCCACCTCGGGTTCTTGATCCAAAGCACTGTCGCCGCGAACGTGGGGCACACAGATTGCTTCGGTACAGTGTCGTCATCTAGGTATCCTGGCTTCCCGTTCGCAGCAACATATTGCCCCAAAAGCGTGTCCACAACCTTGATAGGTGGAATCGAGCGCAACACCTTGACCTATCCAACATGTGTGAGAACAACACTCCCTGACCTTCGTTGCACATCACACCTTTTCGTCCCGGATGTCCTCCGCGCTGAACGATACCGGTCGCTCCATCGTCAAGATGCTCAGAACCTGCAATAAATCTGAGCACGCAATTGCATTAGTTGATTTACACACGCTCCCTATGGGACACTCACGGTTTTGTAAAATATCTCGGATGATGCCAAATTCGTCAAAGTATCCGCCACGACCTTCTGTACCAAACGGCTCCTTGAACGTGATCTGGACATTGTCAATCGAATTTCTGTCCCACGCAGCGTTCATGGCAACGTTCCCAAATCGTAGAACGAGCAAGTTCTTGACCATCTCCTTGCCTAGATAATGGTCAATTCGATAGGTTTCATCCTCCTTCCACGATTCCTTCAGTGCACCGAGAAGGCTCCGACATGAATCGAGGTCCTTGCCAAACGGCTTTTCGACAATGATGCGGTTGATGCCCTTTGTGGAGTAGCAATAGTCTTTGATGTTTTTCGCGACAGGAACGAAAACAGAGGGCGGGAGCGCAAGGTAGAACACACGATTGATGTCACGGGTAGTGTACACCTTTTCGATCTCTTCAAGATGTTTCGTCAAGTTGACAAACGACTCGGCGTCGTCGTAGCCACCGGAGACATAGGTGGAGAGCTTATAGAACTCTTCGAGCTTGGTGGGATCGTCGTTCGAGTTCTTGATATAGGAAGTGATGCGTTTGTGATACTCTTCATTGTCCATTTTTGTGCGCGCGTAGCCGACGATGTGGACATCTTTGGGAAGATGACCACCGTGGTAGAGACCAAACAGGGCGGGATACGTCTATAACGCATATGAGGAAGATCGGCGGAGAGGGGGAGGGAGGGAATGGAAAACCTTCTTCTTGGCCAAGTCTCCAGAAGCACCAAACACTGGCAAGAGGCTGCGGATCAGACCATGGCGATAACAGTAAGACACGGGTTCGCACCTACGATGATCGTGTTACCTCTGAGTGCGTCGCCGCTGATGTCCATGGAAGGGATCGTCCCAGAGCGGGCGCGTTGTAGTGGTGTAGACATGTTGTGAGGAGCAGGATCAGAGGGGGGGAGGAGTACGCTTTATTGGCAAACGATCGTGAGAGCGCACTCAAGGCGGAACCGGCCCGCTCGTTAGGCCTTTAGGCACCATGTCCGAGTTTACTCACTTCCAGGACCTCGTCTCCCCAGCGCACGCGAATGCGGACCCCACCACGCTCCACATTCGCGCCAGTGCCCTCCTCGCCCGTTTAAAGGCCCTCAATAGAGCCGCCAACGTCGCCACCCGCACCCACAAACAGGCTACTGCAGATGCCAGGCAGGACATGGACCAGACACACCTCGGTCTCCAAAATCTCCTCTATGAGAAACGCCACCTCGAGCGCGAGATCGACAAGTGCCGCCAATTCGCGTATGTCCTTCCCTCCCCCTTCTCCCGCCCTTGCCTTGACCCCACCTAGCTCCATCTATCAGGACGTCCCCCTCCACTCCCTCCCAGAGTTCCAGGAACTCGCCCCACTAGAAGCTCGTACTCCTGATGTCCTTGAGAACCCACATCAATTAATGCTCAACCGCCTCAGTTTCGAGCTTGTTGAACGGCAAAGGTGATGCTCTCGTCTCAAGTTCTCTGGTCAACTGACGCCTCAACCTTTCATCAGACTCGATCTCCAACGCAAAGAACTCATGATTCAGAAGGAAGAACTTCTTAAGCAGAGCAAGATAAAACTCGCAACCGTGGAAAGCGTCAAGCTACAATTAGACACACTCATGAAGGTGAATAATTATATTTCCCCTGCCGTCCGTTCCCGCTCATCGCTTCTCAGGCTGCTGCAGACATCCAGAAAAAAGTCGATGAGCTGATCCCACCACTAATCCCATCATCACCCGCCATGACTCCGGCACCCAGCTAGCTGAGGCGTGTTGCCATGTTGGATCTATCAGCAATTTCGGGCGCCTTGTTTGTACTCAGTCGAGGAAACGAGGCAGATTTTACTTATCCAAATTTGCCTAGATAACGGTACAACAGGATACGAGAGTGTGATAATCCCCGAGAGTATGCAGTGGCACAGCGATTAAAAAAAAAAGTAGGAGACATTAGTCGCATCCGACGAAAGAGGGTATCCTCCTGAACGTTCTAGCGAATCGTAACAGGCGCGATAGCAGTGTACACAAATCAGGGATTGGAAGAAACATGAGTCGATGTGGCGTGTTTCAGTCAAATTAACGATGGACGGACGTTTATCATCAGGAGTCGTCCACTTCCTCGCTGACGCTCCCAACGTCACTCATTTCTTCGTCTTCATCCTCTTTAGCCTTGTCTGCAGCGTCAACCGCATCCTTGGTTGCGAACCGCTGTACATATTCTACACGGGAAGACGGGATTGAACACTAAATTTGACATCAATCTCGTTTACCTACCTTTAACTTTAGCTTCATATTCCTTTGGGTGCCGCATCATCAGTGCCGCAGCCTCTCCATTGAGAGGATCGTTGGGATTTGGGTAGCGGAGGAGCTGTGGCAGAAATACTTCAAAGATATTGATCATGTCTTGGACCACAGTTTATCTACGGAATCATACGCAACGTCGAGAGCGCACACGCACCGAACATGGGTGACCAAGTCTGATTGATGACGTCCAAACACACTGAGCCACTTCTTCACATTGAGTTGGTCAGCACTCCGACTGCCTCGTCTGGTGATGGTCACTTACAGTTCGTCGATGTTGGGGTGAAAGATCTTGTTCATGAAGCCGATACTAGGAGATTTGTATGGATAATCAGCTTGTAGCTCAACATGTATCTTCCATATTCCGCCTGCAAATGGAGCTGCGAGATGTGATTATGAACTCGAGTCGCTATAACACGGAACCACTCACTTTCTGGGGGTCCGTGAAAACGGACATAGAACTCGCGCATGTTGTCGTTCACAAGGGTGACCTCATAATCCGACATCAACCTGCGGGAAGCCAAGGTAAGCTGAGTGAACAGGGAGGAATAAGCACTTGCAGCTTCATGACATCGGTCTCGATGCGGCGCTTCGTCGAGTATTTCAGAACGCACGTTAGTCCCATTGTACATCGACATTGGCCGAAAGTGTACTCATCATATTAGCTTGGGTTGGGTTGATGGTTTGAGTAGACTGCAGAGCAAGATGCGCTCGACCTCTCCACTTCCGGGGTTTCTCATACGGCACTGGACCGGAATATGCCTTTTCTGGTTGCGACCGACCGGCCAGCGCCGCACGAAACAACAACATGCCAGAGGGATGACTCCAAAATAAAAACGACGCACACGATAAGATACAAAGATATATGTACTCGAAAACAAGAACATCATAGAACAACATTTCGTGGCTCCATCCGACCCGAACTATCTCGTTTGGGACAGTGTCGTCATCAAGTACATCAGTAGAAAGCCCACTCTTCTGAAACGCAGTATTCATCATACGGGCTGCACGGGTAATCCTTTCGGTAGCCAGTCTTGGGGCGTCCATAGGCAGCAGCGTTACGTTCAGCAGACGGTGCGTTATATGCAGCAGGTGCCCTCCGGCCGCCTGCGCCGACCACATTGCTCTCCGCAGTTCCACTGCTGGCGGAGAAAAGGTTGCGAGGGTGAGCGAAGTCAACATCGATGCTAGACTGGCGGAATGCTCTCATAGCCAAAAGGAACGCTGTCGACCATCATCGTCAGTCAGATCCATGGTCAAAGAATTTTGGAAAAAAAAAAAGGTATACCCAACCAGAATGCACCAAATGCGGCGATCAAGATAAGCTGTTCTTGGTTCCGCGACAGCACTTGGCCTTCACTTCGATGGTGCTTTATCACCCTGCAACAATTATCTGTCGACTCCCTTTCCTCGTGAACACCCAGGCTTAAGACTCACAGGAAAATAAGAGCCCCAATCGCCAGAGCCGTCACCGATGTCTGCGTCAAGTGAATGACCTCTGGAGTTTGAAACGGCTCGATTCAATATTTTAGCACTCGACAAACAGACACTTGCGAATGGAGTGAGGCAACATTTTCATGATGAGATGTCCCATCGCCAACGCAAGTATGGCTGGTCATGGTGTCTGGTGAACTTGGGGTGTCATTTACATCAATGTCTCGGCCATACCTTTTATAACATGTCTGAATGGATGATCGGTGAATAGCGCCATATAGTTCGAGGTGGGAGTATACACAAGAAACTGGATAACAAGGTGGGTGGGAAACCGAACAGGCAGCTCAGCCCTTTTTCTGACCTCAGACACGAGGCGCCCGGTTTTATTATAGAATATATTGCTTGCGTGAAAATGTAACTATGGACAGCTATGGTACAGATCGAAAACATATGTGGATCATATCATTCATCATAATCGGGTCGTATCAGCCAACCCACTTCCACGTATTATGATTCCACTTGGGAACCTAGTCGAGTG